>CAUYPK010004328.1:0-23449 GCA_963574355.1 Loris lydekkerianus | reverse complement strand
ACCAGGGTACTCATATCTCCCTGAAAGGAGTATGTCAGAATTTTTGGTGGTATTTGGGAAATTTTCATTTATAATACTCTCTATATTGGCTTCCATTTCTCTGGGGCATTCTTCTTAACCTTCTGGGATACTTATAACTTGTATGTTTGTATGCTTCATAAAGTCCCATAATTCTGTCAGTGAACATTCTGCTTTCTCTCTCTTCTTTTCTGTCTCTTTAACAATCTTGAGTTATCCATCTTTCTTTAAGGCTGCATAATATTCCATGGTGTACATATATCAAAATTTATTAATCCATTCATGGATCAATGGGCACTTGGGCTTTTTCCATGACTTAGCAATTATGAATAGGGCTGTGATAAACATTCTGATACAAATATATTTGTTAAGGTGTGATTTTTGGTCTTCTGAGTATATGCCCAGCAGGGGAATTACCAGATTGAATGGCAGATCTAATGGAGTTGGAACATATCATTCTTAGTAAAGTATCTCAAGAATGGAAGAAAAAGTACCCAATGTACTCAGCCTTACTATGAAACTAATTTAGGGCTTTCACATGAAAGCTATAACCCAGTTACAACCTAAGAACAGGGGAAAGGGGGAAAGGGAGAAGAGGGAGGGGGAGGGGTGTGGAGGGAGGGGTATTGGTGGAACCACACCTACGGGGCATCTTACAAGGGTAAGGGTGAAACTCAGCAAATGTGAAATGTAAATGTCATGCTATGGTAACTAGGAAAATGCCAGGAAGGCTATATTGACTAGTGGGATAAAAATGTGTCAAATGGTCTATGAAGCTAGTGTATGATGCCCCATGATCATATTAATGTATGCAGCTATGATTTAATAATAAAAAAAAGACAAGATGTTTTCATACATTTACACACTGAAACGATCACCACCATCAAGCTAACTTAATGTAGCCATCATTGTATGTAGTTACTATGTGTATGGTGAGGAGACACTTGACATCTGTCCTCTTAGCAGATTTCCCATATAAAATACATTAACTACAGTCAACAGGCTGTACATTAGTTCCTCAGAACTTAATCCTCTCATAGCTGAAGACTGTACCCTTTGATGAATACCACCCCAGCCACTGGCCAACACCCTTCCACCCTCTGCTTCTACAGTTTGCAATTTTTTTTTTTTTTTTAAATCCCACATGTCAGTGAAATCATGGAGTATTTGTTCTCTCTGCATCTGGGTTATGTCACTTAGCATAATGCCCTCCAGGTTCATCCACAGCATTGCAAATGGCAGAATTTCCTTCTTTCTTTAAGGCTGGATAATATTCCACTTTAGAGCTCTTGTGTGATTCAGCCATACCACTTCTGGGTATATAGCAAAGCGAACACCATTGCTGTCTCAAAAAGACATCTGCACTCTCTTGTTTATCCCCAGCACACAGCCTTAAAGAGGGAACAGCTGGCTGGCAACCAAGCCCTATGATTTTTTAGCATCCTGGATGACTTAATCTTGTTCTAGCCAAAGTCTTAAACTTCTGTGCACTCACTCAAGTCCAGCTTCTGGCTCAGCCCTGAATGCTGTGCTCCCTTCTCTTCCCGGGGGACTTCCTTTTTGGCTGAGTTAGTCATACAAAGTTTAAGTACCTTCACAGCTCCATGCAATTCTGGCCCCATCCAGCAAGGATCTGCCTCCCAAGGGAGGAGAGGTGACACAAAGCCCTGCCCTGTTGGCATGGCAAGCATTATCCTCCATAATCTGCTACCTACTCAGTGTCCTGGTGTTCCCCTTTGGCTATTGTGAGACACACATGACAGGCCTGAATCCACCCTAAACCTGCCATGATCTTCTGTACCACTATGCATTTACCCATGTTGTCCTCTCTACCACAAGGGCCTTAGTTAGATCCCACACACCTGGGATTATAGGCATGCGAGATCTTCCTAATCCACTGAGATTTAGCCTGCAGATCTCAAGTCTTTTAATTATTTGGAAAATTTCCTGCAGGTTTCCTTAGAAGAGGGGAGCTCTTAACCTATATTCCACACAACCACACGTAGCTGAGTAACAACTCCCAGGATGTGCAGCCATCATTCTCCAGGCCCCCACCGTCCAGACTACTCCACATCATCCTATACTCACTCCCCTCCTCCCTTCACCAACATTTTTGATCCCTGCCTAGACACGGTGGTCAAGTGACTTTGTAATTTCCTGACCTCTGCCAGCATCTCTTCCTCTGTGAAATACGTCCAAGGCCTTCAGAACCCACTTCTCTGAACTCCCATAAGACTTTCTGGGGACCTATTTTAGAAAATGAACCATAAATAGTATGGCATGCCTACAGATACAGACACTGGCCAAAAATACAAATAAAAAGGTACCAACTATTGAATGAATTCTTATTGTGTACCAGGCATCACATAAACACTTTGCAGTATTATAAGTTCCTCAGATTAAAATTTCATGTGGATTTTATTATCCCCAATTTACAGGTAAGTAAATGGAGGCTAACAGAAAGTAAGAAAACTTCTCAAGATCACAGAGCTGCCATGTGGGAGAGTCCAAAGTCTACGATTTTAACCACTCGCTATGTGTCCTCTTGAGTTTTAAGCACAGAATTTTTAATCCTTCCATATATCCTGCTGAAATTGCCAAAGCTGAAGCATGTCTTTGGAGACTGAAGCCAGAACTTCACCTCCAGAACTACTGTGTCTTGTCCTCAAGACCAGAAGATGTCCCGGTATCCCCTGCTCACCAGAGGGACAGGACTTTTAAGATGATGAAGAATCTCCACTGTGAGCTGGGGAGGGCTGCAGTGCGGGAGCTGAAAGATTGGCCCATATTGAAGACCAAAGCATTTATTCAGCTATGAATAAAAAAAGCAGTCAAGGCACTAATTCATCCACTGGTAAGTTTAATTTGCACACATCACAAATTTAACTATTAGTTTTTGTGTAAGGCAGGGTAGCTTTGGAAGTAAGAACCTGGGGTAAGCATCTCTGAGTTCAAATCTTGGCCTCATGGTACAACTTGCGTGATCCAGGGCAACTCAGCTAACCTTTCTGAGTTTTCATTTTTTTCAACTGTAAAATGGGGATATTGGTGGAGTCTGCCACACATGGCTGCTGCAAGTATTCAGGGGCCCTGAGGATCAGAGTAAGAATTGTAAAAAGACTAGTTCAGAGCGTCAGTCTCCCTATCACAGCTTCAGCCGAACACAGTCTGAAAGTCACTGTAACTTTGAAAACCACTCAAACTCCTTCTGTGGAATTTTATAGAAGATCTGAAACTATTTAGCCACACCAGGCAGGCAGTACGTGAGAAGAAGCCGTGCTGACTGTGTTTATGACCTATGACAAATGTCCTCTTGTCGCCACCTGACAGATTCTCCCCACACTGATCCGTCCGCCTCTCCTCAGCTGAATCGCAGTCTTCATAATAGTATTGAAATTTAGATGGATTTTACACCACAAATAAAAATGAATGTAAATGCCTCCGTTCCCCAGCAGAAGCACAGGTACTGTAAATGTCAAATGTGAGTGGTCTGGCGAGGCCACACGGCTGCTCCGAGTGATGGCTTACCTCCCGTCGCCTCTGCTGAAGGTGTATTAGCTCCACGGCTTCCACCTGTGGGAAGAAACGTTCTGTGCTCTCACTTTCCTTATAAGGGAGCAAATCTCCACTAGCCCCTTAAGGGCTCCTTGTGACACCCTCTGAAAGATTTTAAGGAACAGCCAGGAACCCATCTGAGCACAGGTACATTTGTAGGGGCTCTGCTAATTGGTGGGTTTGGAAGCAAAAGAGAAACATACACGTTCACTGCGGTGCACACATTATGAATTCCCTCACAAAAAAACAGGTAAGGTTTTCCAAATGACAATGAACTTTCTGTCGGCCTGACAGAAAAGAGGCTTCTATTTCTAAGTGTAGGAGAACAAACCACCCTGAGCTATCACCTAACCCCAGCGAGAACAGCCCACATCACAAAGTCCCAAAGCTGCAGACGCGGTTACACTCCTAGAGGGTTAGCAGACTAACACAGCCTCTGCAGAAAAAAGTACGGAGAATCATGAAAAGCTAAAAGTAGACCTTCCATTGGATTCCACAATCCCATTACTTGGTGTCTACCTAAAAGAAATAAAATGATCATTTTATCAAAAGAACATTTGCACTAGAATTTTTACTGCAGCTCAATTCACAATCCCCAAGACATGGAAGGAACCCAAGTGCCCATCAACCCAAGAACAGATTAATAAGCCATGGTATATGTAGACCACAGAATACTATTCAGCATAAAAAAAGATGGGGGCTTTACAACTTTTGTATTAACCTGGATGGAGTTGAAGCACATTCTTCTTAGCAAAGTATCACAAAAACGTAAAAGCAGTATCCAATGTACTAAATATTAATCTGAAACCAACAGATAAAACTGCACACCCACATGAGAGAAAAACACAAGTCTATTCAAGGGGAGGAGGAGGAAGAAAGGAAAGAAGAGGAGGAGGGAGATCAGTGTGCTCCCACCCTAATGTGCACAATGTAAGGATCTACAGCACAGCCCCTGGGTGAAGAGCTCAACTACCACTTGAACTTGACCTTGGAAATGAAAATAATAAAATATAATCATGTGTAACCTCATATGAATCTGAAATTTAAAAATAAAAATAGATCTTCTAGGATAAAAAAAAAAATAGAAAAAAAAAGAAAAAAAAGAAAAACAGGACAGAAAAAAAAAAAAAATCCTGTCCTTTGTGAATAGTCTCAGAGCCCAGACCGTGTGCAGACCAAGAAGAATGATCTTACGCCTCTTCATTAAGATGAGGGCTCTCTTCGGCTCTTGAAATTCACTGTTCATCTTCCAACATTCCATCTGGCTTAGGATTTAAGGGGAAATAACTCATCTCAAGGTAAAGGGCCCTATCAAACGGTTCTGATGGACTCTATAGTAAACTTGAGATTTTGTGTTTTCTAAAAGTCTTGCATCGAGAACGTAATTGACAATACACACAGGTATAGTTGGAAGTACACAAATGTATCTATATATACAGAACATGTGCAAGAGACAGGAAGTCAGGGAAGGTGAAAGAAAAACAGTGAATGTTATTCTTAGGAAGCCGTCCAGTCCTACAGGGGTCCTGTTAAGATTTCCAAACTAAAGAAAATTGAGCTTTAAAGAAAACACTGCCGGTTCTCCTCTGGAACACTCAGCAGTCGTAAAAATCCACACGGGCCAAGGGGCTGCCGCTTCAGAGACAGGTTTACTTATTATTTTGGCACCTCTGCCATCTCTTGTCACTTCAATTCCACTGTATCAAATTACTGATTTTGCCAGAAGCACTTGGATTAAATGGAAAGGAATACAACACACACAGGAGCATGTGTCACCACTTTGGTGGTGACATTTCATAATCGTACCTCGGAGTGAAGAAAGGCTAGAGTGCCTTCTCGGAGCTGGAAGGCCATCCCTCCAGTGGGGACATGGGACTCTCTGGACTGATTAGGGTTTGCATCTTGAATTTCCATTGAGAAAGAACTCCCATCTGGAGAGCACCTCCCCAAACCTTCTAACTTCTAACACATAGAGAGACCCAGGGAAGCTAAAGCCTTTGTATAGAATTTGCTACATTGCTAAGACTTTTTTTGTTTGTTTTGGTTTTGTTCTTTAAGAAACAAAAAAGTTCCATTGTTCAATAGAGATAGAACAGAAAGTAAAACGGTGAGAATTTGCAATAGACGTTCTCTTTTAAATCACTAAGAGTCGTCCCCAATTAACTGCAGACAAATATTTGGTAATTTTTCTATCAGTCATGTGCAGAAGTCAAATTGAGAAAATAAGTGGAGAATCTTTCGGAAAGGAGGCCTCTTCGGAGCGAACTACTCAACCCAACATGTGGAAAAGCACAGAAACCCCCGGATATGTGCATGTGTGTGCACGTGTGTGTAGGCGCTGCCCTCTTTAAAGAAGAGCTGAAACCATGTACAGAATGAACATAAATGACTTCTCTGCACCAGGAAGCCTCCCAGAGCAGGTGCGGACCTGGACAATCAGCATCACAGCCCCGCGATGTATAAACCAATGGGGGTTTGAGGAGGGAGACCAGGGGCTGCCCAGAGCTCACCGTGACCTTGCTGGTGATGGAACCTTGTCAGAGTTTTGGTTTCTATGGCATCTTTCAAACACTACTGACAAAGAGGTTTTATTTTAACAAGACACTGGACAGAAACACACTTGTGAAGTCCATGAAAGTCCACGGGAAGTGGAAACATCCTGAACTGTGGAGACGGGCCAGGGAGCATAGCTCCTGAGCATCAGGCAGGGCAGAACATTAGTGGGCATTTGGACACGTATTCAGCCTAAGCACCATTTGTGCAACTCACAAAACACACAGGCACATATACCAGCACCCAAACACGTGGCAGGCGTGAACGGGGACTAAAGCATTTTTTTCTGCAAACTTGAACAACACACAATTCTAAGCTGGGATCCTGCAGTTTGAATTTAAGCTACCATATCGTTATCGCTTCTGACGCAAGGTTAACACCCCACAAAATAGTGCATGGCGATTGATTGCTTTTTATTTAATAGCAAAACCTTTGTTCTGAAAAGTCCTCAACCGCCTTATTCATCAACAGACATACCTGAGCCATCATGAAATCATAGCTGAAATCCTCTGCTTGAAATACTAAGTCCATGTGACAAGAATGGTGTAGCTGAAATGAGGGAACATCTTTCAAAACTGTGGGATGACACCCAAAGCAGCCAGGAGGGGTACACTCTCAATCCACTTGTTTGACCTCTTTGGATCTGAGGGGTCAAGGGTAAAATGTGACCTGCAAAGATACACTTTGCTACAGAAACTGTTGTGAACTCTCGTCAATTAAGAGATGACTATGAAAATAATGGGAACTGTTTAAGAGCTGCTTTTCCTGAGGAGCTCAACACCAAGTGTAACAAAGAAGATAAATTTCAGGGGGTGAACTCCAAATATGTAAGAAGTGACCTTGGCCCCTTCATCTCAGATGGGTTATTGCTGTTCATATAAATGTGTCGTAATGGAAACTGAGGCTCTTTTGTGCACCCGAGTGCATGGATCGGAAATATAGAAAGACACGCTGGGAAGCCAATATTATGTACTCTCCAGTATACATATATATTATGTAATTATGTGTGATACATACATCGTAACCCACAATATTCCACCAAAATGGGACATGAGTTAAAGGATAAATAAGTCATTTTCCTGAACAGAAGGATATGACTATAACAAAACTCAGCACCAAATGTTTGCAAAGTTAACCATGCTTTATTGAAGCCATCAGATATAACACAGATTGCAAGGGAGGGGAAATGGCCAACGTTTTTAAGTATGATTGTCTTCAAATGTCTCATAGCCCATGAATCACCTGCAAACCATCACCCAAGGAGGACGTCTTAAACGCTTGGGTCGAAATCACACAGAGTTCTTGTTTCCTTTGAAACCCCAAAGATGAAAACTATTGACTCACCTTTCTGTCTTCTATTTCCACGCAGGTATTGCAGTCGGCTTTGATATCCTGAGAGGAGGAGAAAAGAAAGTGAGAGAAAGAACGAGTGTTAGACTTGTGGTCAGAAAACATTCAACGGTGTCCCTGAAGTGCCCTTTAAAATAATGAGGCCGCTAACAGTTCTTTCTCGAGTCATTGCTCTTTATTGCACTTATCAGGGTATGTTCTGTGATGTTTGCATTGGAGACATATGAGTGTTATAAGGGAGCTTTATTACATGAAGGTGTGGGGGGACGGCAGCAGCGAGGCATCACAGGCCACAACAAAGAGGGACTGAGGATTCATAAAATAATCCACCCATGATACCTCTGCTCATACCAGCAGAGACTGCCTTTAGTGGGAATAATGTCTCTCCCATCCCGAACTTAGCACAGTCAGGTGGACCTTGTTTCAACACAAAAGTATCATCACCTATTTTCACCTTCCATCCATTCATCCATCCAATCATTCCTCACCTCCATATTTCCACCCATCTACCAACCATCCAATCCTTCATTCATTCTCCATCCTTCTGCCCTCCATCCATCCATCATCCACCCTCCCGTTATCCACCCATCCATCTACCCACTGCCCACTGACCAATCCATTCACTCTTTCTCCATCCTCCCTCCATCTAACCATCCAGTCATGCACCCACTCATCCAAGCATCCATCCATCTTTACTGCACACCTACTTTTTAATCTACATTTTCCTGTTGTTCCAGAATGGAAAGGTGAAAAAAAATCATGGTTCCTATCCTCAAGGAACTCACCAATCGGATAGGGAGACAGACACATTCTCACAAGCACTTGTGGCATTAATTTACTCATTCAAATGAAATGTCCTCAGCACCTCCTGACTACCTGGCCTTGCCCTAGGCATGGAAGATTCAGTAATGTACAATACACAGGGAGGGTCCTGCCGTGAGGTTTACATTCTTTTCAGAATGACAGACAATAAACAGCACTCAGTATATGACATTCAGAAAATGATATGTGCTATGGAGAAAAACAAAGGCTGGAGAAGGAACTGGGGATTGCTGAGGGTGTAGAAAAAAGGTTTTAAATGTAAAAACAAGCGGTGACTGAGCAGAAGCTTGACGGAAGTTGGGGAATAAGCCAAGTAGCCAAGTGGGGAAGAGGATCCCAGGCGACGGAGGGGGCACAGAGCCCCGAGAAAGAAATGTCCTGGCCCCACCTTGCAAGAGGGTGACGGTCTCTGTGGCTGGAGAGCTGCAAGAGAAGGAAATAATGGGACACGAGATCAGAGGAGGACGTCGGCTTTTATTCCGAGAGAGGTGAGGAACGACTCAGTGTTGTCACATAACATGACATCTAGCATTTTACCCTTTCTAAGTGCACGGTTTAGAGGCATTATGTACACTGTTGAGCAACCACTGCTGCCATCACTTTCCAGAACTCTTCCATTCCCAACTGTCCTCGTGAAACACCACCACTCCATTCTCTCTTTCCAGCCCCTGGCAACCACCTTTCCACTTTCTGTCTCCACCAACTTGACACCTGTAGCAGCCTGCTAGAAATACCTTACCAGAGCTGAAGTAGCTCCAGCTTTAACAACTGACATTTATTTTTTTCACAGTTCTAGAGGCTGGACATTTAAGGCAAGGTTCTTTTGGGGCTCCTTTCCTGGCTGGTAGATGCCACTTTTTCCCTGTACAAAGAGAGAGAGAGACACCAAAGGTCCCTCTCATAAGGACTCAATCCTATTGAATTAGGGTCCCACCCTTTTGATCTTAACCTTATGACCTCCGCAAAGGCCTGCTCTCCAAATATAGTCACATTAGCAATGAGGGCTCCAACACATGAATTTCGGAGGGACGTGATTTAGCCAGTAACACTCGTGTAAGTAGAATCCTACAATAAATAACCTGTCCTTCTATGCCTGTCTTATTTCAGCCAGCATGATGTTTCAAGATCCCCCTACATGGCATACGTCAAAATGTTATGCCTTTTTAAAGCTGAACACTATTCCACCATGTGGGTACATCACACTTGGTTACCTATTCATAAGTGCAGTCCATTGATGGATACTTGTAATTACTGAATCCTGTGTTACTTGTAGGTTTTTTAAGGATTTCCATTGATGGTACACAAGGCTTTAAATCTTCCCACCTCCTCATTAAGCACTTGTTTTCACTGAAAGCATTCAGAAAGAGGACAGGCATGATCTCGTCTCTATTTTAACAGAAGAGGCAGTCAGGAATTAAGGATGTGACCACAGAGACTAGTTTGAGGGCTACTGCAGGAGGTCTTGAAGGTGGGAGGGAAAGAGGGTGACCAAAGACCATTCCAAGGCATCGGATCTGGGCATGGAGGCAGGGGCAGAAGGGGTTGAACAGATAGTGCAAGGATCTGCGAACAGCAGAACAGCAGTGGGCCTCTGTCTGGGTTAAGTCTATATAAATGTTTACTTTCTCATCAAGAAGTAGTTGAGTCTACTTTGCTGATAGATCATTGGGGCAGGCTGATGAAAGTGAAAAACTATCACCATGGTGATTTATTGAGCAAGTGCAGAAACATCTAGGACTCCAGGTTCATGAAGACCAAGAGTGGGACAAAGTCCATGACACTGTAGGGTGAAGATTCGTACAGCAATTAATGGGTTTCTGTATCGGCGATTCGGACTGTAATAGTGAACAGGGACTGAAAAACCTCCTTGGGCCTAGGAACTGTGCCAAGTGATTTCCCGTACTGCCTCTCAATGCCAACAACCAATAAGGGCAGTTTTGCTTGGGTCACTACATAAAAATTGATATTAGCCCCTAGATAACACAACAGCGGTCACACAGTGATGGAGCTTGAGTGTATACCTAGAAGTGGTCCCTAATACCAGATATACCAAATGTTTTCCACTTCTTCCAAGTGTTTTTGTTCTTTTCCTCTGAAACAGAGTCTCACTATGTCACCCCAGGTAGAGGGCCACGGCATCACAGCTCACAGCACCCTCAAACTCTTGGGCTCAAGTGATCCTCTTGCCTCAGCTTCCCCAGTAGCTGGGACCACAGGTCCCCTCCACAACACCCAGCTAATTTTTTTCTATTTTTTAGTAGAAACGGGGGAGGGAGATCTCACTCTTGCTCAGGCTGGTCTTGAACTCCTGAGTTCAGCAATCCACCTGCCCCAGCCTGCCAGAGTGCTAGGATTACAGGTGTGAGCCACTGCACCCAACCAGAGTTGATTGGCCTCAGTTTCCCCATCTGTAAGATGATAATACCAATCATCATCATCACCATCACCATCATCATCACCATCACCATCATCACCACCATCATCATCACCATCATCACCATCATCACCATCATCATCATCATCATCATCATCATCATCATCATAGCTTCCTTACTTCTTTTTAGGCTTATCCAATACATGCAGGTGATTTTATTTTAATCATACTGGTTAATCAGTGTAGATAATTCAGGCCACATGTTTCACTCTTTGCCCTGAGAGGGAGGGCCATTTATAGCAAAAACAGCTAGAGAAGTAGTGGAGAGCCCCACCCCCATTCATTCCCTGCAGCTCTGCTGCCCAGGGTGGCTACATGTGGAGATGTGGCTGCTAGGGACATAATTAAGATAAAATGAGATCATAGGAGTGGAGCCCTGATCAGATAGAATTGGGGTCCTTATGAGAAGTAACACAAGACATTGCCCCCTCTTTTTCATTCTTCTTCCTCGCTCCAGCACCTACACAAGCAGGACCCAGAGGGAAGGCAGTTGAAGAGAAATCAGCTCTCTGGAGACCAGGAGTGTGTTGCTGAAGCTGCACAGTCCACATTATTTTCTTAGGGTAACCAAGGCTAAGACATGATTCCCAGACAATCTATAAGGCACTTTCCTAGGGTTTGGGGTCATTTCTACGTGAGATATTTTCTTTCCTCACTCACTTTCCTTCGATAGCTGAGTCCTCTGATTGACTTTGAATGGAGAGTCAGCAAAATATCCCTTACTCTTATTAAGAATTCTCCCTGCTAAGAAAACATAAGGAGAAACTGGAGATTCACGATTCACTCAGTCTGGGAGTGATGAAAACTGTGGATTATTTTTAAACCTAGAACATTCCATCTAGAAACAAGGTAGGGAAAAAAAAGAAGCAGGAACTCCCTGTCTGCTTGAGCCCGTCCTGACCAGGCAAAACAACTTTCCTTCTGTGCTCGAATGAAATGACATGGGGTTTACAAGGAAGAGTCCATATCCGATTTTGATTTACCCCTGTAGAAGTGGCAGGTGTTAATCAACAAACTAACAAAATCAATACCAAAAGCAGGGGTTTTTTGTTTGTTTTTAATCTGCCACCAAGGACCTAAGCAAGCGACAGAAAAAAGCCATCTGGTAGAATCAGAGCCCTTGCCATTTCCCTAAGATTATTCAATTTATTCTTGTCAGGATTAATTTACGGAACCCATGCTGGAGTTTTTATTTAGATGATATTGTTGGTTTGTCATCCAGTGTAGATCTGTGCAAGAGGCGCCTCAGGGGACTTCACTGACTTCTGAACAATGTTGGACTCAAATTGGAAAAATGTCACTATGTCAGGAACAAATTATTGTTCGGAGCGTTCTGCCTAGAGCTGGTATCTCTGGGTGGGTTCCGACCTGACCTTTTCTTAATCAGAGTAGTCGAGTAAGAACTCCAGCCCTGCTCAATGACTGCACTTGAAAAACAGCTCAATGACTTAAGTGGTAAGTACAAATTTGGAGCTATGTACTCATCCCCAAGCAAGCAATTTCCTTACAGAAGCCAGCCTTCCGCTTTTTGTAGCTGGGAAACCCCAAGCAATGTGGCTCAGTTGCTGGGGAAAGACAGGATTGTGCAGAGACAGTGGGGACTCCAGCACAGGACTGGTGGGACACTTGCAGAAGCAGTGTGGCTTTCATTAGCCTCAGTTTCCCCATCTGTAAGATGATGATGATGATAATAATAATAATAATAATAATAATATGGCTTCCTTGCTTGTTAGGCTTATCCAATATACTGAACAATCTTAGCCTGTGGCAAGTCATCAGTAAATGTTAGCTACCATTGATGGCATCATCCAAAAGGTTTTGTGAGATCTGATTCCGAGTGAAGCCCTGAGAACTTGAAAACCATTCTATTTTTAAAGTTTTCTCTTCCAAGGCCTCTGAGTTCTTCCGGCTTTCAGACACCAAAGCACTTGTGTGTCTGTTCTTTTCAGAAGTGGTTCTCTCTCCCGGGAGAGGTTTCTTTTCTTCTGCTCTTTGTGTGTTCGTTGTTTTTGATGATTTTTGTAGGTCAGGGTGATTTGTGCCCACAGTGCCCTGTCCTGCTGGATCCTGTAGCAGTGTCATTCACAGCTCCAAAGTGCCAGGCCGCTAAAGATCCCTGGAAACAGGTGCAGAGAGGTACCTGGCCAGGGGAGTCCAGAGGCCTCAGGGGGTTCAGAATAAGGGGCCAGTGTTGGGTTGAATAATTGCCTCCCCTAAAAGACATGTCTATATCCTAAATCCAGTACATGGGAATGTGACCTTGTTTGAATTTGGGTCTTTATGGATGTAATTAAGGATCTTAAGATTAGAGGATCCTATTTTATCTGGGTGGGCCTTAAATCAAGTTACAAGGATTCTTTTAAGAGGCAGAAGACAAGAGAAGGCCATGTAGAGACAAGCAGTGACGACACTCACTGCAAGGAAGCCCAGAACTCTTGCAGAGAGTGCATGCTTGCTATCACCTTGACTTCTCCAGAAAACTAATGCAGAGGCTCAAGGAGCTTCTTGTGCTGAGATCCTCTGCTTCCTACTTGGTGACTAATCACTGAAAAAAAAAAAAAAAAAACAGACAGGGGTGGTGCAGAGAACACTCCCAGGCACTATAAGCTCAAGGAGAAAAAAAAAATTCCTTTACAAGAACTCCCAGGGAAATCATAGGCTGTTATTGTCATGGGCCCAGGTATTCTCCCCAGACAGCCCCTGGAAACTCTAAATTGATGATTTAAGTCATCCACTCTGGAAGAGCAATGGAAAGAAAAGACCAGGGTGCTTATATGTGACATATGAGTTAAGTAAGGATCATACATCCTGGGCACAGCATTATGCTCTTGGATTCAGATACTCACAAAGTCCCAGGGAGCTTTTCAGGGAAAATAACCTGAGAGCTTCAGTCATCTCTTGGGAGCTTGGTGGGGGGATATAGCAAAAGGTTCATTTGACAAGCCCAGATAGGCTTATGATGCACTACCTTACTACCGGGGAAGAAATCCAAGTGTTTTGCTCTTCCTTTCTAAACAGATAATAAATGCTATGGCGAGACAGTTTATGTTAAGGGGACTGCATTTGACATCACATTCCCAGAAGAACTCACCGTACATTTCAAATACAGAGACGATGTTACAAATGGTTTCCTCTGCTAATTCTGATAGTTGGGACACTTACATTTCCTAGTGTTCTGAAAATATCAATTACTTCTAATTTAAAACAAGTCAAGAAATGTGAGTTTAGATGCTAGGATTTCATGAAGATTTTCTGCAGCCCCATGTATTAATTTTTTTGACCTTCACTAAGACTCAAGTTTTGGGAATAAACACAGACCATTTAGTTCAAGGCTTCCCATTTTGCAGAAAGAGACAGGTGAGTTTCAAAGAGTTGAGAGAATCAGCATTGCACCACTCTGACATTACAGTTAGTGGCAGAAAGGGGACTGCACTCAGTCTGGCCCACCTGCTGCACCTGCCCTATATACAGCGTGCTTTAATTTGAATATTTAAATCACATCCTAAAGTTAATTGCCTTAGTAACAGTATAGCCATTCAGCTTAATTTTTCAGAGCCTGTGTTCATTCAACTCAATAAAAATAAGATTCAAATAAGGTCCCTCAAATACATGAAGAGTAGTATAAAATGTTTGCACTGATGTATTTTATCCGTTCCATGTCAGACCTAAAGTTTCCATTCACCAATTTGCTCAGCACCTGCAATATCACAAATGGCCAGCAGATGGTAGCAAATACCTTTGCAAAAAAAAAAAAAAATCAGAAGGCACTAACAGAACACAGGATTTAATTTTATCAGGACTGTAAACTTCTTGAAATATCACAATGTCTCTGCTCCCTCAAATTCTAAGCCTCAGATGGCTGTGTGCTTTAATTACTAGGCTCTAATTACTTACTGGGAGTGTGTGATCATTTTATTTATTAAGCATTTTATTATTGTGTGTTTATGAAGGTTCAGTGTGGCACACATCCTTGTCGTAAAGATATTCTGAAAGCACTAGGGTTTCAATGCAAATATGAAGACGACTGAGAATTTAACAGCTATGTCACCTGAAGTCAAACAGCAAACAACTCACAGATACTAAGTAAAATCTCAGCACAAAACAATTCAACCATGAGAGTCAAGTTTACCTTCCCTGTGGCACTGCAAACCTGCTGCTGACTTTGTAAACATCTGGAGAAATTTTAAGGGGACTTTGGAGATATTTTCTTTGAGAAAAAATATTTTCTTAAGCAGAAAAAAAAAAAAAATCTATAAAGCCAGATAGATCAAAATACAATCCCCAAACCCTGCTCCTATGCAAAGCAAGCAAGGGTTCATTTTGACTTTCTTGAGAATTACACCCCTACCTCCTGTAAATTATTGAATTTAGTAACAGACAAGAAGCTTCAGTATCTTGATATCCAGCCTTGCTGACAAGCGAGCTGATGGGGGAAAGGCCGGGTAACTTGAGGGTTGCTAGCTCAGCACAATTAAATTTGATATTGAGGGAGGCAGCCCCCTCTCAGGTAGGAGGCATGTGTTACCAGGTGAGCTCAAACCAAGGGTCTGTTTGCAAATAAGAGCTATGCATTGGCATCACAGCAGGAGTTTAATGAGAGCGCTTTTAATTAACTGTAAAAGTAATTACCCATATTAGATGTAAATCACACTTGTTTTTACATGAGGTGAATAATTTTAACTCTGCTTTTAAGAGTAATACTTCTGGAGGAGCTGTCAGCTGCAAACTCTCAGCAAGTTGGTGTACTGTGTCCTCAGCACACGGGCAATACCAGGGGAAATATACCAGCCAAGGAGGCCTGGGTTTGTCACCTGCCTTCTGTCAGCTCAGAGGCTTCTCCTTTTATTTCCATCAGGCTCCCACATCTAAAATATGCCTCTCCACAGCTGCACCCTCAGAAAGAAACACCCCCACAACAGCACCTAAATTCAGTAGTCCCCCCCTCCCTTTTTGGCTACTTCTAGCCCCCAATGTATCCACAGATAGGCTCTTGTGAATAATTAAGGAACAGTGGCCAAATGAATAGGAAAAAAGAGATGATGGAAGAGGCCCTGAGGGGTCTGGATGGTGGCCCTGGAGTGAGCTAAGGTGGATCTCCTCCGAAGAAAGAAATAGGCTGGAGTGAAGAAGCTAGGGCAAGAGCGAGGCCACCATAGCTAGTCTCAGGCCACAACTTCTGATGAGGATAAATCTCTGTGTCACCAGCCCCAAGACAAGCCGCCTGCACTGCCCGGGATTTATAAACACACGGACCATGAGAAGATGACAGAGGTCAGTGTTGGGAGCTAGTGAAGGTGCACTGCTTGCTTGGGGAGCTGTGTTAAGATGCTGTTCTCTGGGCCCTCAAAAATCCCTCAGCCTTCAACAGGAGCATGAGCAGGCTCCCCTGAACCTCTGATTTGAACCACAGGGAAACATAAACATCCAGGATGCAGTTTGCAAATACAAAATCACTGGCTAATTATTTATACTTTGATAGGCACCTTCATTAAAGGTTTTGAGGATGCAATTATCAAATTGAGGTTTAGTGCACTCAAGTTAAGCAACTGAAGCTCGGGGATAGGATGGGATACAGACAGGGTGAGATTATACCCACCGAGTCAGCCAGAAACTTGGTGGGTGATTGGGGCCCTCTGAAAAGAAGCCAGGCCTTCCCTTGGAACAGCACAGTGCCTATCACTGCCTTTATTTGGATAAAGGATCGCCTCCTGTGGGGGTGGGAGGGTTGCTGCTGTTGCACTGTTGATGTTACTTGCCTGGGGGTCTCTGCCTTCAAACACCCTGAAGAGGGGGCCAAAGCAGGAAATGTACCAGTTTGATTTGGTGCCTGAAACTTACCCTGGTTCAGGGGCACCTGAAAAGAGAACCAGACTAGAACCTGTCTCCCAGGTGGAGCTGTTTGTATTGTAATTCCTGTCTAGAGGTGCACACGTATTGCCCAGAGCCTCCAATATCTCCCATATCCTAAGGGCAGCTGCTTCCCACACCATCAATGCAAGAGATTTAAATTAAAATATATATATGTATATACATATATATATATATATATATATATATATATATATAAAACATTGTTCTCAACTAGTGCACCAAGCTATTGAGGAAAATACATGTTTGGAAATACTAAGCTAAAATAATTTACGATGAAATCTGAGGGACGATTCAATGAGAAACTGCATTTTAATTTCATTTCCAAGCGTTGATCAAAATACGTAAGAGAGAAACCTCGGGAGACCTTGTTTCTAATCCTGACTCTTACCTTCTATTAGTTACGTGGCTTTACAAAGCAACCTATCCCTTCCTCAGGTTCTGTATTGCAGAAAATGGGCTTCCCAGTCCTGACAGCACCAGACAGCAGGTGCTGGTGTTAAGTGAGGCAAAGTAGACGGGACGCAGTCCCACAGTTGAGCGTCAAAAATTTTGTTACAATCACCATCTAAAAATTGTACTATATGTATTATATACATTATAGAATTTTATCATAATCATTATTCTTCCTTCTTGATAGAAGATGTTTCTAAAACTGCCCTAATCCTTCCAGGTCACTGCGATTTCAGTCAATTAAATGGACCCCTGATGGCAACAAAAGCTGCACTTTCTAAAAAAGATGAGTCTCGGGAGAATTGATGCTGCTAGGCCATCCGCCTCGACACCCACAAAACCACTCTTGTAAAGACCCTACCGCTACAAGGACTCCACGAAACCATTTAATTGAATATTTCATTTCCTTCTAGGAATCAGATATTCCAGAAAGACATCCAACGGTCAGAGCAAGATTTATGCCAATTAAAGAAGGTTCAGCACAGCTGAAGGTCAAGGAGCTAGTGCAAATGATTTTGGGGAAAAATTAGCATTCTGATGCTTCCTGTTGAGTGTACAGGGATGAGCTGCCGGCTTCCAAGAAGTGGCTGCTGCTCTGACACAATGTCAGAGCTTTTTTTGTTGCCATGACTCTCCTTAGAAAGTGATATTTGCAGTATTTACTCAGATTCTCACCAGCTTGGCAACCACAGTTCCTTCAGAACCAACATTTTCATCTTGGGCATTTTGCTTTCTGGTAGAAAAAAAGATAGTAGCCCTTTCCACAGTATAAAGTAAATAACTCTGTATACCAGGAATGCAAACTGTATCCAGGGGTCCTCAAACTTTTTAAACAGGGGGCCAGTTCACTGTCCCTCAGACCGTTGGAGGGCCGGACTATAGTTAAAAAACAAACAAACAAAAAAAAAAACAAATTCCTATGCACACTGCACATATCTTATTTTGAAGTCAAAAAAACAAAATGGGAACAAATATAATTCACACCGCCTCATGTGGCCCACAGGCCGCATTTTGAGGACCCCTGGTACACCCTTAAGTTACTGACAGACCAAAATAGTGGCCCCCCTCTGCTCTGACTCAAGCAGCCTGGAATTGGAACAGAGACGTTTCTTTCTTTCTTTCTTTCTCTACTTTCCACACTCTGGAATGGGTGTTAATAAGAAAACACTAAATGTAGATAGACTATTTGGCATTGAGGGGTAAGCATTATCTGAACTAGTGCAATAAAAAGTTAATGTGTGTGCATACCTGCATTCAAAGCACGTTTGGGGGGGCTATAAAGTCCCTGTGCAGTTTAAGATAGTGTGCAATTTTAAATTACACACGAACTTTATGGCCACCCTGGATAACCATTGTTTTGGTTGTTCCTGTTGTAACAGTTCTAAACTGGACAACATGAGACTAAGAGCTAATGTGCTAGGGACACATGTCTTTTTTTTTATTATAATTAACATGTAAATCTAAATTCTAGGGTTCCTAAACTTCTGCCCTCCAAGGGTAAGTTAAAAATAAAATAAAATAAGTAAATAGGGGGCGGCACCTGTGGCTCAAAGGAGTAGGGCGCCGGTCCCATATGCCAGAGGTGGTGGGTTCAAACCTAGCCCTGGCCAAAAACTACATAAAAAAAAAAAAAAAAATTAAATAAATCACCAGAGAAATAACTATTTCAACTTTTTCAGAAAGTTAAAATGAAAAGAAAAAAATGAATGTATATGTTCTTTTCTATACCATGTGCTTTAATAGAAATGCAAAACACTCCTTTCAGTTATTATGTAGCACAGGAAAAGTGCACCTTAACAGTTGAGGAAATTACCCTTCTCTGCTTTTTCACTCTCATTCCAAAATGCTATGTTTCCTTATAGAACATGTCATTCAGTTTTTATAAGCAAGAAGAGAATAAAGAAAATCCCCACTGAAGTTTGGAATACTTTCTCTTTTGCTCTGGCAGGCCTGAACCATTCACAGGACATAGGCAATGCATTGGGAGCAATTAGCAGAAACTCAGGATGCACCACGGATGTCTCAAATACTTGACCATACGCGCCGTCCTGGGGATGAGGTAAGAACTCAATGTTGACTACTGTTTAAGTCATGAAGTCTGATCTATTTAAACACAGAAACTTAGTTATTTTATCCATTCTGTATAAAAGCCCGATGAATCCTATTTCACCACCTCCACTTTCCTGAATGTGGCTGGTTTCAGTATTATCATCCAGGACAATAAGAACCTCCAGGATGCTGATAACCTCAGAATGTCTTGCCCCCCTCATGGATAGCCCCAGGTTGTTGTGCCCTTGAAGATATTCAGATGCAGTTCAATGTTCTTCCCGCGCCTGCCTTCCTGGTCAGCTGCACCTCCCGCTGTCATTTCCTATAATTTCCTTCCCAATTCACAACCTGCTGTCTGGGGAGCGCTAACATTGCTTAAAGATTACTTGGATTTCTTGAAATGACGGAGCCCTCCCTTATCCCACCTCCCTTCTTAGAGGTAGCGTTCTGCTGCAGGGCATCCGTGCACAGATTCCCAAGGGGGAGACCCTGAATGTGACTGTCGTGATTTTCAGCAATGAAGTATGTAGCCCTTTTTTTCTAGGTTGAGTTCATTAACTTAATGGTCCGACCTCTGATTCTGTGCGTGTACACAGGTTTTCTCAATAAGATATCCATCTCATGGGTTTACACAGCCTGGGTTTCTAAGTCACTAACATGTACGGTCAATTAGTCATCAGTAATCAGCTTTAAACCAAATCACTGCCTGGCTTCCTTTCAAGAGGTTATGGATTTAGAAACTCAAGAACCCATCCGCCTACTTAGTGAAAATGACTGTTTCCTAGGCTTTAAGTCATAGAGGTCCATGCTGGACATGTGAACTGTCCTCATATCCATTTCTACATCAGGGCGGGGGGTGCTCACAAGCTTTATCTGTGAAACGGGCCTGGTCATTGCAACCTTCTACCAAGGGCTGGAAAAACGATGCCTGCCCCAGAGTGAAACCAGCAAGATTCCTGGAAAACACATCACATACTTATTTTTCAGTCTTTCTCTCTCCCTCTTGCTCTCCCCAACCATCTCTCTCTCTCTCTGCAACCTCTCCCAGGACCCAAACAAAAGGAAGCTCTTCATCTGTTTTGCAGGCTTGCGAATTCCCATTGCCTTCCTGCCTGACAGCTGAAACGGTCCCATCTCCTTGTCTAAGGCTAACAGGTTTTAAGGAAAAAAGATCAGTGCCAGTCATAGCAAATATAACAAAAGGAAGCGCCACGGCCAATAATGGCAGCCTAAGTCACTCTTTCAGGTCACAGGCCTTGCGGCTGCTTAAGCTTTATCAATAAATTCCAGGTTGGTTAGGCCTGGCAGGCACTTGAGCTAAAGAGGAGCTTGGCAGGGTGTCACTCGGTCAGGGCATCATCAAAGGAACTCCTCAAGTAAAACACCAAGCCAACGCTGCCTGCTCACCTCAAAGACTCATTTGTGTTCCGTTGAAACCCTCCAGTAGAGGCAAGAGGCGTGAATCTCTGTCTCCTCTCCACATGGACTACCATGCAGGGCCAGCAGCACAGACACCAGGGGAAGGAAGCTCTGTACTTTACCCCAATAACCACAGGAAAAGGGTCTCAGCAAAACAGCCGCCGAGAACACACACCAGTTCTCCATGCTGTTTATGAACTCCTTTTATTCCTGCCCTGAGTTCAGATCTTTTCTTCCCTCCTGGGTATCATTATCACAGTGGGTCCAAGGTTCGCCAAGCCTCTCGTTGTAGTTTGCTTTGGTTTCAGGTTTTTTGTTGTTTTGTTTTGAGGCAGAGTCTCACTCTGTCACCCTGGGTAGAGTGCTATAGCGCCATAGCTCACAGCAACCTCAAACTCCTGGGCTCAAGAGATCCTCAGACCTCAGCTTCCTGAGTAACTGGGACTATGGGCACCTACCAGCTAGTTTTTCTATTTTAGTAGAGATGGGGGTCTCACTTTTGCTTAGGCTGGTCTCAAACTCCTGAGCTCAAGCGATAGCCCTACTTGGGCCTCCTAGAGTGCTGGGATAAGAGGCATGAGCCACCACGCCCAGCCTGGTTTCAGTTTTCACAGGTAGCATGCAGCAAACAGCGCTGAAAGTTCCTTATGCTTCACTTCCACAGGAGGCATGCAGTGAGGTTTACTGCTGTCTCTACTGCAAGGAGGAAACCCAGGTTCAGAGACATGAAGTCCACAGCTACTATATTCATGGTCCCTGGAGACAGAGACTTGCGTCTGTGTTTTTCAGGCTGAGTCCTCACCCCTCGGAACAGTGCCCCACACCTCGTGTCTGTTCCAGAACAAATGCAGTAACTTTAGAAATGTGTTGTACAAGCCTGCTCTGTTGGCACTCAAGTCCCTGCACAGTTCCACTTTCACCGAGGTCCTCCCTTTGCAAAAAAGTTTCAAAATGGAGTTTATAAAAAGTCATTTCTACTTTATTTTATTCTTAACTAAGGTTCTTCCTTCCTTTCTTCTTAAATACCCACCAAAAATGCAGCTCTGTGGGTCTGTGTCAACCCCACCCTGCACTGTCTCCTCTTCATCTGTCCATCTCTTTACTCCTCCTGATCTTCCTTCCTGCCCCTCACTTAACCTCCAGTTCCTTCTCAGATTCACAATTTCCAAGGCTCTCTTTCAATTACTCTGGCTTTGACTTTCTAAATTTTCTCCCTGCCTTTTCATGTTAGAGTTTCTTTCTCTTTCCCTGCGACCACCCCCTGCAAACATCCTCCTTCCACTTTCATCCATATTGAATGTCTCGCCTTGTTTATTTCCAGCAGGGTTGACAACCACCTAGTTATGTCTGAGTGTGGCCTCCTTCCCCCATTGCATCCAAATCTACCCCTGAAGGTACATTTGAACATCCTTTATTGAAGTCTGAGGTACACACATAAAGCGTGGTATACTGTAGCTGTTGTGACTGAGGACCACTGAGTCAGGTGTCTCTCTTGATATCTAACAGGTCAAGTGATGTCGTTGATCTATAATTAGAACATCCTTCTTACGATGTGTGACCGTAAATCCCAAATTCACCCATTTCAGGAATACGTAAACTTGACCACAAATATGGAGATAGCTCTTGGGAATGTCAGTGTTCCCAACCAACAAGTTCTGGATTCCAATTGTGTGTTTAATGCCTACTAGCAACAAGACTTGAACAGATCAGTTACCTTTACTAAACCTTAGCCTTTTTGCATGTGTGGTGGCTCCTGCCTGTAATCCTTCCACTCTGGGAGGCTGACGGAGGTGGATTGCTTGAGCCCAGGAGCTCGAGATCGGCCTGAGCAAGAGTGAGACCCAGTCCCTAAAAAGAGCTGGGCGTTGTGGCAGGCCCTTTAGTTCCAGCTACTTACTTGAGGCTGAGGCAAGAAGATCACCTGAGCCCAAGAGTTTGAGGTTGCTTTGAGCTGTCATGTGACGGCACTCTACTGAAGGTGACAGTGAAACTATCTCAAAAGAATAAATAAATGAAATAAATAAATCTTAGTCTTTCTGCCTTATGGGAGACATGCAGAGATAAACAGAGATGTGAATAGAACTTGCCTCTTCAGGCTGTTATGAGTATTAACTAAGATTACGTAAGAAAGACACCTAGAGAAAAAAACACAATTAAATGTAAGAAGGGGGAAGAGGGTGAGGGGAGGAGGTTTGGGAAGCTCTCATCTAGCAGGTACCATGTAGGGGTATGTGGCACACTTCCTGGGTGAAGGGCTCAACAGCAACACCTTACAAACAATGTAACCTAATCATATGAACCCTCCCATTAATACACAATGTAATAATAAACAAATAATTTAGGAAGGAAGGAAGGGAGGGAGGGGAGAAAGGAAGGGGAGAGAGGGAGGGATGGAAAGAAGGGAGCAGGAAGGGAGGGAGGGAAGGGAGAGGGTGGGATGGAGGAGGGGAAGGAAGGAAGGAAGGAAGGAAGGAAGGAAGGAAGGAAGGAAGGAAAGAAGGCAGGCAGGCAGGCAGGCAGGCAGGCAGGAAGGCAGGAAGGAAGGCAGGAAGGAAGGCAGGAAGAAAGGCAGGAAGGAAGGCAGGAAGGAAGGAAGGCAGGAAGGCAGGAAGGAAGGAAGGCAGGAAGGAAGACAGGAAGGCAGGAAGGAAGACAGGAAGGCAGGAAGGAAGACAGGAAGGCAGGAAGGAAGGCAGGAAGGAAGACAGGAAGGCAGGAAGGAAGGCAGGCAGGCAGACAGGAAGGAAGGCAGGCAGGAAGGCAGGCAGGCAGACAGGCAGGAAGGAAGGCAGGAAGGCAGGAAGGCAGGCAGGCAGGCAGGAAGGAAGGAAGGCAGGCAGCCAGGCAGCAAGGACGGCAGCGACCGTCCCAGGCAGGGAGGGAGGAAGCCGGCGACGCCGGGACTTAGCGCGGGGGGCGGGGCGGGCG
>CAUYPK010004327.1:0-11970 GCA_963574355.1 Loris lydekkerianus | reverse complement strand
CATTTAACCTGATTCCTCAATTATTGTAATTGTTTTGGGTATATATTTTTATTTTTGAAATTTACCAGTGGCTGCTGCATTTTCCACCTTGGCTTATACTCGAGACACTAAGTTTTCCCAGTTTTTAGGGTAAAATTAAGGGGATTGGCTTATACTCGGGTCGGCTTATACTCGAGTATGTACGGTAATTACCCAAAGTCCAAAGTTTATATTAGGATTTATTCTTAGTGGTGTACATTCTGCAGCTTTGGACAAAGTATAATGGCACATAATCCACCTTTATGTTATTATACAGAGTATTTTCACTGCCTTAGAAATCATTTGTGTTTGCCTGTTTATCCCTCTTCACCTTGCCCATCCTTTCACAACCTCTGATCTATTTACTATCTCCACAGTTTTGTCTTTTCTAGAATGTCATATATTTGGAATCATAGTACATAACCTTTTCAGATTGAGTACCATGTAGTGGTGTGCATTTAAGTTTTCTCCATGTTTTTTGTCAGAGATTGTTTGCACCTCTCTTTTAGTGATACATATCCCATTTTTTGGATGTATCACAGTATATTCATTGAACTAATAAAGGACATCTTGGTTTGTTCCATGTGTTGCTATTGTGAATAAAGCTGCTGTAAAAATCCATCTGTAGATTTTTGTTTGTACCAAAGTTTTCGGCCACTTTGGGTAAAAACCAAGGAGCAGAATTACTGGATCTAATGGTATAAGTATGTTTAGCTTTGAAAGAAATGGCCCAGTTGTCTTCGGAAGTGACTGTACCCTTTTTGTATTTTCACCAGCAGTGAACAAGAGTTTCTGTTGCTTTACATCCTCACTTGCATTTGGTGTTATCAGCATTCTGGATTTTGGCTATTCTAATAGGTGTGTATGTAGTAGAGGTATCACATTTTAAGTTTACATTTTCCTGATGATGTTATATGTGACATACTATCCTTTAATTGCCTTCAGTATATCTTCTTTTGTAAAGGTTTTTGGCATTTAAAATTTTGTTCTTTTGTGGATGAGGTCTCACTGCGTAGCTGGTCTCACAACTCCTGACTTAAAGCAATCTACCAATCTGGGCATCCGAAAAGGCTGGGATTATAGGCATCAGCCACCACCACACCCAGCCTCTTCCAGTTTAATTAAGTTGATTGCTTTCTTATTGTAGGCAGGAGTGTCCAGTTTGAGATTATACGAGGACTGTTTTGCTTATCTTTGGTGTTGGGTATCGTGAAAAGTATGCACAGACCTTTTCTTCTGCTCATTAGTGTTTATGTATTTAATGTGTGGCCTGTGACAATTGTTTTTCTTGCAGTGTGTGTCAAAAAGGAACAAAGTTGGACATTCTTGTTAAAGGTTTTTTTTTTCCTTGGACAGGAAGTAGGATTTATTATTGGTAGGCACAAATGAGAGGCAACATAGTGTAAGTTCTCATGAGTACAGGGCCCGCCACTTGTCCAGGGGGCAACGATTATTAGGGGTATATTTGACCCCACAGCCATCTGGGATGAGCTGCTTCTTAGCCACTAGGTCTTCAGATACATTTGCATTAAACTTGGTATAGCCCCACTTCTTGGAGATGTGAATCTTTTGGTGGCCAGGGAACTTGAACTTGGCCCTGCTTAGGGCCTCGATCACATGCTCCTTATTCTATAGTTTAGTGCGGATGGACATGATGCCTTGGCCAGTGTGACCCCTGGCCACAGTGCCCTGGAGCTTTCCAGAGGCAGACCTGTCTGGAACCTAGACTAGGGACAGCACAAAGTCTAACACATGAATGTGTATTGGAAAGGAATGTCTCCCGGGTTCTTTAGAGCAACCCATACAAGCAACAACAGGATGCTACCAAGGAGGGTGCTGCTTGCAGCCATTGCACACCTGACCCCATGAGGAAAGGAGCACTGTCAGCTAATTAGGTGCAGGATCTTGTTAGAGTTTTAAGAACTTTTTATGCATTTTAGATAGTAGTCCTTTAAAATATTTTCTCTCCATCCATCACTTTTCTTTTTATATTCCTGACAGTATCTTTTGTGGAGTTCCCTAGCCACTAAATGATTCACATCTCCAAGAAGTGGGGCTTTTTTCTTTCTTTCTCTCTTTTTCTTTTTTTTTTTTTTCCTAAGACAGAGGGTCACTGTCTTCCTTCAGGCTTGAGAGCCATGGCAGCATCACAACTCACAGCAACCTCAAACTCTTGAGCTCAAGCGATCCTCTTGCCTCACCCTCTCAAGTAACTGGGACTATAGGCACCCACCTCAAGGCCCGGCTAATTTTTCTACTTTTAGTAAAGATGGGGGTCTCACTCTTTGAACTCCTGAGCTCAAATGATCCTCCTGCCTCAGCCTTCCACAGTGCTAGGATTATAGGCATGCGCCACCAAGCCCCTTCATTAATTTTAATGAAGCCACATTTATCTTTTTTTTTTTTTTTGAGGGGTGAGGGTAGTGCCTTTGGTGTCATCTAAAAAGTCAACTCTAAACCTCACATCTAGATTTTCTCCTTTGTTATCTTCCAGGAGTTTCACAGTTTTGAGTTTTGCATTAATTCATTGATTTATTTTGAGTTTATTTTTGTGAGGAGTGTAAGATGTGTGTGTAAACGCCTTTGTTTGCATGTGGATGTCCAGTTTGAGCACAGTTTGTTGACTTTTTTCTCCATTTTTTTTTTTTGCCTTTGCTCCTTTGTCTAATTGTTATTACTTCTTTGACTGTATTTATGTGGGTCTGGGGTCTCTTTTGTGTTTCGTTGATCTATTGTGTGTGTGTGTGTGTTTGTGTGTGTGTGTGTGTGTGTATATGTATATATATATATATATATATATGTATACATATATATATATTTTTTTTTTAGCCAAAGTCTCAAGCTGTTGCTCTGGGTAGAGTGCTGTAGCATCACAGCTCACAGCAACCTCAAACTCATGGGCTTGAGCAATTCTCTTGCCTCAGCCTTCCAAGTAGCTGGGACTACAGCTGCTTACCTCAATGCCTGGCTATTTTTTGGTTGTAGTTGTCATTGTTGTTTGGTGGGCTGGCTGTATTCGAACCCACCAGCTCTGGTATATGTGGCTTGTGCCCTAGCCGCTTGAGCTAGAGGTGCTGAGCCTTATATCTATTTTTTTATAAATGTTGCTTGATTATTGCACCTTTACAGTAAGTCTTTGGTTTTTTTAAAATTCAAAATATTAAGGGGATACAGATGTTTTTGTTATGCAGATACCTTGAACAATGCTTAAGTCAGAGCTTTTGTTGTGCTCATCACCAGAATAGTGTTCATTAAACCCAATAGGTTATCATCCCTCACACTCTTTTCTTAGCCTCTCCCCTCCCTGTTTTCCTAATGTCCTTTATATCTCTTTGTGTCTGTGTATACTCCTTGTTTAGCTCCCATTTACTAATAAGGTCATACAGTGTTTGGTTTTCCATTCCTGAGGTACTTAGGATAATGGTCTCTAGTTCTGTCCAACTTGCTCCAAACAACATTATTTCTTTCCTTTTTATGGCTGAGTGGTACTCCATAGTATTTCTATCCCAGATTTTCTTTATCCACTCATGAATTGACAGGCACTTAGATTGATTTCACATCTTTGCAACTACAAATTGTGCTATGATAAACATTCGCGTGTAGGTGTCTTTTTTATAGTAAGTCTTGACGGCAGTAGTGTTAGTCTAACTTAGTTCTTCTGGTTAATGCTGAGTGGTTAATTTTTATAGTCTCATGGAATAGCTCTTCATTTATTTAGTTCTTTGTTTTCCTTCATAGGGTATTTTTAGTTTCCCTTATATAGACATTGTACAATTATTTATTTATTTTTTTTGGAGACAGAGTCTCACTCTGTCACTGTCGGTAGAGTGCTGTGACATCACAGCTCACAGCAACCTCCAACTCTTGGGCATAAGTGATTCTCTTGCCTCAGCCTCCCAAGTAGCTGGGACTATAGTCTTTTACATTCCTTGTGTCAGTCCTTTATCATTATACCTGCTGTTTATAAGTTTAGGGCACAGAAGCAGATCAAATAAAATGGGCTACTCTTAAATCCCTTAGTGATATTAAAAGCTCGAGTTTTATAATCAAGCCTGGGTTCAGATCTCCTATTATTTACATGACTTCATGACTCATTATGTAATTTCTCTGAGTATAAGCAGTTTGGAGGTTAATATAGCTAACTTATATACTTGTGAGAGAGATAATAACAATTACACCAATAGTCATAGAAGCTAGCACTTACATAATGTATAGTATGTGCCATACACATTTAAGTCTTTTAAATTGATGACTCTTATATATACACCACCATTTTAATGACAAAGAAACTGTGACACAGAAAAGCTAAATAACTCATTCAAGGTGACATAGTTAATAAGAGGCAGAGCTACTATGTAAACATGGGCAGTCTGGCTTCAGAGTGTGAGCTCTTAACATAAAGGTTTATTGCCTTCTCAAGTGGGAATGTGTATAAAGCACCTGGCACACAGGTCCTCAACAAATTAGAGATATATTAACTTTACAGCACACAGTGCTACCATTTCAAGAAACTTAGTCTACCTGTGTGGTACCAGTCAGTCATAAATGTGAGATTCAAATTATGATTTTTTCAAAGGTTTTTACTGGTTCTCAAGTGCACATTATTTATATTTTTTTCATAAAAGTTTTTAGTACTAGATAATGTTAAGAATCAAGATACTTCAGAATAAGTCACGTTCTGCAAAATAGTACAAGCATAGTGGAAATGACTTAGTCTCCAAAGCTGAAAAACTTCTGGACTCCTATCTTGGTTCTGTACTTCCTGTCATGTGATCTTGGGTACATGATTTGACTCTGCTTCTGTTTCTCTCTTTGGTTGTGGCTTCAAGGTCATGGGATTCAAATGAGACAAACTGTCAAAGCTTGGCAATTTCTGTAGTATGTTATCTAGAATTCAACAAGTGCATGCTTATTGCTTACCTCCTTCTTATATAAAATAACTTAAGAATTAGAACTCAAAGGACTCTTAAAAGTAGAAAACCAAAGTCCAGGAAACTATTTGCCCAGGATTATGTAGCTACTTATAAGGAACTGGCCCCTTATGCGGGTCTTGTAATTTTTCAGTCTTACTCTGTTTGCACAGTTTACACTCCTCCTTTATGAAGTGCAGATAGAAATATTATGTATATGACAGGTTTGGGGGATATTTTAAAAAATACCTACATTATTTTGGCGTTTGACTTGGAAATCATAGGGTTAATTTCGTAAACCTTGAGGCCATTCAAATCATATATATGTATATGAAGTTTTAAAACTGCTAATATTTTACCCATTCATATTTATTAATTTTTATTATGTAAGTAACATGCTTATTATAGAAAAATAAATTAGAAGCAAAAAGGTAGAAGAAGTTCTAAAACTTATTTCTTCACATTACCCAGAGAAAATGACTATTAACACTATTAACACTTTGAAACAACAGTGGATTCATTCTTTTTGTCAGGGAGTGATGTTTTAGGACGACTATTCGTGCCAAATTCAGATCTTGGTAATTTTTTTAAAGAAATTATGTTTATTTTTGTTCTTCCTGAATAAATCTCCCTTCTAACTTTTTAATCTTTATTTTAGTCATTTATTTAAATAGTTCATTTTTTGGAAACAGAGCTTCACTCCGTTGCCCTTGCTAAAGAGTGCCCTGGAGTCAGTGTGGTTCTCAGCAACCTCAAACTCCTGGGCTCAAGAGACTCTCCTGCCTTAGCCTCTCAAGTAGCTGGGACTACAGGTGCCCACCACAACACCCATTTAATTTTTCTATTTTTAGTAAATACAGGGTCTTGCTCAATCTGGTATTCTCCTGCCTTGGGTTCCCTGAGTGCTAGGATTATAGGCATGATCCTACCACACCCAGCCTAACTGTGTGAACACCTTATCAGTTCATTTAAGTAATCTTCTGTTTAACACTTTTGATGTATGTTGTAATGAAATGATGCTATTGGATCAGGCCAAAGGATAACTTAGGAACTAAGGATAGGCACATGCCTGTATTCAGCTTGCAGTGGCTGGTGAGCAGGCATGGGAGCTAACAAGCGATAGTTCCGTACACATGTGTACCCAGGGGAGCAGTGGTGCCAAAGTACCAAGAAGCAGTTATGTAATGATATCACCATGTACACTTATGGCTATTTAAGAAAATATGGTACCTTTTGGTGGAAGTGTGGGTAAAAGAGCCTAAACAACTTTGTCTTGCCCCACACACGTTCATAATTATTTTCTAGAAAGGAAATGGCTATTTGCATTCTCACTGGGGAAATTTAAGGAAGAGCATGGCATTAATCTGTCTTTTTTTTTGTTTGTTTTAGTGAAGAATAGCAATATATGTTTTAAATTATCTAGATTCTCCATATCCCTTTCTTTACGTGCTGTCATGTTCATATTTTGCATAATGATACCTTTGGAGTAATTTTAATTTTGAAAGGTGGGATTAATATTGCTACATATACAGTAAAATATCTCTGAAATCATGTTCATATGATTTTAAGTGTGTTTTGTGTGTTCTTTTCTCTACTTGCATGCAATGAGTGGTAAATTTGCATGGAACTTGTGAGAAATACGAGCATCATAATGAATGTGTTGGAGCTGCCACTCCTTGTCAGCTATCTTGATGTGCAGGGGTGTCCAACCTACAGCCTGCATTACAGATTATTTGAGGACTGATTTGCTTATCTGTGGTGTCAGATATTTCAAAAAGTTTGCACAGACCCTTTCTTTTGCTCATCAGCTGTTTTTAGTGTTTGTGTTTTTAGTGTGAGGACCATGACAACTTTTATTTTCAAGTGTATGACAGGTAAAAAAAAAAAAAAAAAGTTGGACACTCCTAGCTTAAAGTCAAAGTCTTACTTTAGAGACAACTAAAGTTAGATTTATTAGTGTGTCCCTTATCTACTTATTTGCTATCTTGTTAGTTTGTTGAGTTTCTCATGACTATCAAGATTCTAACTCCAGTGCCATTGGCCATTTAGTCCTGTATTAGTAGGATAATTGTATGGACATTTTGAAAATTTGCTGAGTTATATTTTTCTTAGAGTTTCGATTTTTCATAGTTTTTATTTTCGCATTGTGAGTTTGGGGCCAAATGAATAGCCATGACATTTGTTTTGATGCAGTAGTCTACCTAAATTACTATATGGTAATCTCATATCATCAGTTAGCGTGGACTAATTGAATAAAGGATAGAAGTAGATAATGTAGTTCGTTTTTTTTCTTGTTCAAATAAACCCTTTCTCAGTCTTCTTAATCGTTCTATTAGAACAGCCATAATTGAACTTTAAGTTTACAAGTAATAGGAATAAGATTTTGCCTAACAGAACTTAAAGTATCCCATGTTCCTATAATATGTAATTAATGAAGACGTTTTGTAACAAGTTTTTAGGCTTAATATTGTATATTTATCCTAACTAGTTTTGGATATTTCACTTACAAATTTATTTTTATGTTATTATTATTATTATATTATTATTATTTTTTTTTTGGCTAGGGCCAGGTTTGAACCCGCCACCCCTGGTATATGGGGCCGGCACCCTACTCCTTGAGCCACAGATGCTGCCCCAAATTTATTTTTATATCTCCCTTGTGATTGAATTGGGAAACATACTTTTTATTCCAAATAGATAATCTTTGTGTTAACTCCAAATCAAGCGTTTACAAACCATTGAAACAAAATGATGATTACATAAAAGAAACTGTACTGATACTTTAAATAGACTCATTTTCTTAATGCTAATGTTTAAAGTGATAAAATAATAAAACTCTTAGAAAGCATAAACCTTGTGCTTTAATTTTTAAGAGATACTGTTAAGAAATTTAAGCATATATCCCATTAAACAAGTTCTTTTTTTTTAATTTTTTTTTTATTGTTAAATCATAGCTGTGTACATTAGTGCAATCGCCTGTACCCATTCTAAGATGCACCATAGATGTGGCCCCCACCATTAAACAAGTTCTTAATTCTTTTAAAAAGGAAAGCATACTCTATTAAAACAGTGCTTTTAATAAGCAGTGACGTTCTTTATTATAATATCTTAGGAAATATTTGTGAAATACTTCACTAGTCAAAATTTGTGAGTAAATAGTGGCTCTTCACTTTCTACCTCTCATCTTACTATGCAGGTTTACATGTATCACTTCATTGCTTAACTAACTTTTGCCTTGATGATCTTTTGAGCTTTGTACCTCACTTAGAGCTGTACTAAACACTGTGCTTACTGTTTGAATGTTTGGTACAGGAAGCGAGCAGCTGCAAAGCATCTAATAGAACGCTACTACCACCAGTTAACCGAGGGCTGTGGAAATGAGGCCTGCACGAATGAGTTTTGTGCTTCCTGTCCAACTTTTCTTCGTATGGATAACAATGCAGCAGCTATTAAAGCCCTCGAGCTTTATAAGATTAATGCAAAACTCTGTGATCCTCATCCTTCCAAGAAAGGAGCAAGCTCAGCTTACCTTGAGAACTCAAAAGGTGGCCCTAACAACTCCTGCTCTGAGATAAAAATGAACAAGAAAGGAGCTAGAGTTGATTTTAAAGGTAAGATGTTATGTTTTTAATTGAGAATTGTTGACTGAAAGTAATAATAGAGAGTTCAATTTGAGTTCATATGTTTGGTTTTTCTTATAGTGTAAGCAATTGTTTATTGTGGTAAAGGACGGGAATGAATATTGAATAAATGACTTAACTACATTTTACATGTCCGGTGATTGCTCATTAGAAGCATATTATATTACAGAAGTTCATTTGTTAGTGGATTGTTGGAACTTGAAAATATCCCCTAGTAAAAAAGTATTAAGCAGTAGTTAATCTCCTAAACTAAGACACAAAGTTTCTTTAAAGTTATGGAATAGCTGTGCTAATGAATGGCTGGCATGAGTTTTGGAACTCAAGGACTGGTGAAATCAGCAGAAAAAGGAAGCAGTAATTTTTTTTTTTTTTTTTTTTAACAATTTCTGAAGGCAAGGTAAAATTCTGAATGGTGATATGAGGATAATTCTACTTTTTCTTCTAATATATTCTTTCCATATCCTGCCAAGGATCATGACCTACCAATGACATTCTCATGTCTTTTCTAAAGGGTCCTATGTTGCACAATTCTTGAACTTTTTTTTCCCCCATTCTAAATTCCAAACTTTTCTTCCCTTAGTGAAAGTAATTAGTATCAGTAATAAGGTAATCAGATTTCCAAATGACTACCAGGGCTTAACCTCATCAGAGGCAATTGTATTTTAAAAGAGAAAGCCTTTTCTTTAAGACACATATAGCTTACAGAATTTTCAGTAACATCATTTGAATCAAATTTAAATAAATTAGCAAAATGGAATTGTGTTTTAGCCCCTATTTCTACAAACTGTGGAAATCTCCCATGTGGTTGGATTGGGCAACATTTTATTTTAAACAGATAATCTGTGTTAACTACAAATCAAGTGTTTACAAACCATTGAAACAAAATGATTATATAAAAGAAACTAGACTGATAATTTAAATAGACTCATTTTCTTAATGCTAATGTTTAAAGTGATAAAATAATAAAACTTAGAAAGCATAAACCTTGTGGCTTTCTGAGGAAACAAACTGTGGAAATAGAATAGAGGCTAAAACACAATTCCATTTGTGACAACTTTGGCTAAAACACAGTCCCACTTGTGATAACTTTGTTGCTTCAAAATATTTAGTTTTGTTTCATGAATTAGTTCACACACTACATAAATAAATGAATGTTGTCAATATACAGGGTGGCAATTGTGCACGAAGTTCATGGCCACCCCGTGTATAATGTGGTACTTGCATTGACTTTAGCATGCTCATTTCTCTAGCAAGTGTTCACTACAGGGCAGAGCCGCTGAATATAGAGTGTGCTGGCACAGATGAATGCAGCCGGCTAAGGGGGAATATGATAACGTATTTTATGAATTAATTCTCTTTTTGGCCATGGCTTCATCTTAGAGGCGCTTTTTATGTGGCTCTCCTCAGTCTTTATGACCTCCCCTTTATTGATGAAAAATATTTTCGGGAACACACATTTATCACAAAATATACAAGTAAATCTTACAAAATGTCTCATTTAATGTTTTCTCACTAGAACAACATTTTTTATTGATAATCAGAATTTATGAATGTGTATATTCCATGTTTGGGGCATATGTATATATACACACACGAGTATACAGAGGGTGCCAAAAAATGTACGCACATTTTAAGAAAGGAAAACTGTATTAAATTTGTAACACTCAAGTCACATTTGCTTCTGAAATTGCAAGAGGCGTATTGTATCCATATATACTGAGAATTACAATTTTAATACCAGTTTTTTTCTTTTCTTAAAAGCGTATTCATTTTCTGGCATCCTCTGTATATCTGAAAAACTCAACTCAGCATATTGAACAAGAACACTAGGTGGAAAAAATACAGATAAATCCTCAATTGGATTAGTACACTGTCCAAATCATTTCAAGATGTTTTAAAAGCACGATGTGTGAACAAAGGCTGTATGGGTCTGGATAAGGTTTATTAGCCTTTTTCATCTCATGGCATGTGGTACATTTAAATTATGTTGATCAAAAAAAAAAAAGTTAAAAAAAAAAAGGATATACTTACTCTGAACTTCTTTTGAAAATAATTTAATGATCTTTAAAATTTTTGATGGCATACCAATGTGCTGCAGCACACTGGTTGAAAATTGCCAGTCTTGGCTTGGTGCCTGAAGCTCAAGCGGCTAGGACACCAGCCATATACACCAGAGGTGGCGGGTTTGAGCCCAGCCTGGGCCTGCCAAACAGCAATGACAACTACAGCCAAAACATAGCCGGGCGTTGTGGTGGGCACCTGTAGTCCCAGTTACTAGCGAGGGTGAGGCAAGAGAATCGCTTAAGCCCAAGAGTTTGAGGTTGCTGTGAGCTGTGATGCCATTGCACTCTATGGAGGTCGACATAGTGAGACTCTGTCTCAAAAAAAGAAAAAAAGAGAGAGAGAGAGAAAAAAAAAGAAATCGCCAGTCTAGAATGTTGATCTCCCTAACATAGGCTCTGTTATAACATGCAGAGGAAATCTTTGTTAACAGCCCACTTATGATTTGATGATTAGGAAGTGAAGTATTTCATGTCCTAATAGGATAGTTATTTAGGGTAGGTATTTTGTGTGTTTTAGTTACACTTTAGGAAATCAGGGGTTTTGCATAGTTTTGTTAAGAAGGTATTATAACATTTTCCAATGAAAATAATGAGAAATAGGCTTGCTGTTAGTGGTTTTATACCTTTTAAGAAGAGATGACTGATATTGAGCTAACAATATTTAAATATTGTTAATAGAACAAACTTGAGAATTAATTCCTGAAGAGTTAGGGCTCAAAAAAAGAAACCGTACAGGTGTTGGCACTCTTGTAGCTGGGCCATAGTTTAAATTAGTAGTATGATAAAATTTGGTATTTTTGTGGATTAGCTTTTGGAGGCTATTTATTCTATGATCATTTACATTTTATATTGTCTTTTGCTTGAAGTAAAATTATTCAGACAGCTAAGAATTATACTAACAATTTTTTAGGGTAATATTTGACACACACAATGAAGATTAGATTGGCTATATGCCTCTGAAATTATCTTCTGCTTAAACAGTCATATCCCAGTGTGAGGGGTGTGTGGTTAGAACTGACCTCACTGGGGTGGCGCCTGTGGCTCAGTGAGTAGGGCGCCCGCCCCATATACCGAGGGTGGTAGGTTCAAACCCAGCCCCGGCCGAACTGCAACCAAAAAATAGCTGGGCATTGTGGCGTGCGCCTGTAGTCCCAGCTGCTCGGGAGGCTGAGGCAGAAGAATCACAGAAGCCCAAGAGCTGGAGGTTGCTGTGGGTCCTGTGACTTCACGGCACTCCACCGAGGGTGGTAAAGTGAGACTCTGTCTCTACAAAAAATAAAAAAAAAAAAAACTGACCTCACTGAAGAGTATTTTTATACATCTGTTTAAGCAAGACAA
>CAUYPK010004325.1:0-10832 GCA_963574355.1 Loris lydekkerianus | reverse complement strand
ACTTGGTCATGGTGTATAATTTTTTTGATGTGTTGTTGGATTCTGTTTGTTAGGATCTTATTGAGTATTTTAGCATCAATATTCATTAGTGATATTGGTCTATAATTTTCTTTTCTTGTTGGGTCTTTCCTTGGTTTGGGGATCAAGGTGATGTTTGCTTTGTAGAATGTGTTGGGTAATAGTCCTTCTTTTTCTATATTTTGAAAGAGGTTTAGTAGTATAGGTACTAGTTCTTCTTTAAAGGTTTGGTAGAATTCTGATGTAAAGCCATCTGGTCCTGGGCTTTTCTTTTTGTATAGTTGATGCTATTTCAGAACTTGATATAGGCCTGTTCAACGTTTCCACTTCATTCTGGCTAAGTCTTTGTAGGTGGTGTACTTCCAGGTACTGGTCGATTTCTTTCAGATTTTCCTATTTCTGATAGTAGAGTTTCTTATAGTATTCGCTAAGGATTTTTTGAATTTCTGAGGGGTTTGTTGTTATTTCATCATTACCATTTCTGACTGACAAAATTAGAGATTTTACTTTTTTTTTCCTGGTGAGGTTGGCCAAAGATTTATCCACGTGTTGAGTAGCGTATGCACCCTATAATTTTCCACAGGTACTTATTAATATTTTTTTCCTAACCCACAGGGCATCTGATTAGTTTCCCCTCACTCTCTTGGTCCCAAGCCCACCTTTGCCCCACTGGCTGGATTGGTCCTTCCCTCTGCTTCTTTCCAGTTTCATCACGTCTTTACTAAAATTACAGGAAGTAGGGGTGGGGGAGCCAAGTATCCTGAGTTCTTGTAACCAGTACATGGCTCTGACATGGTTCGTAAGGTGCATTCAAATGCAATTTCATTATTACTCTGTCTCCTAGTCTACCTTAGACAGTGGGGGACATATTGGGCTTGCCTTGGAATGAAAACTAGGACAAGTCCATGGCCTTTCTGACCACTGATGAGATATACAAAACCTTTGGTTACTTGAAATCATTAACTTTAAATGTTTGGTCCAATACATTAGTCAACACATAAGTCATTCACCTCCCTTTTTGCCCTCCTCCTCACCAAGCGAAGGCTGGCTGCCAGTGAGTAGCCTGCTTTGGGGAGGGGACATCCTGTTTCTTCTTTCCTGTCTGTGTCATTTCAGTGGCAAATCCCAGAAGGTGCAGTAAAGAGGAAGTAGAGATCGGGAAGAGAAAGCTCCTACTTGTGACTCAGTGGTGGGCAAGCACTCCAGGCTTGGCAGATTCTTCTAGCAGATTCTTCCCTGGTGCACTTTTCATTCTCCCCTACAGAGCCACCCACTCCCACTCCATGCAAAGTGCCTTTCCTTCAACCAACAACCCCCTGCTTTATTTTGGAATCTTTCACTACTTTTACTGCTGAGCAATTATCTTGGCCCCTCTTACACAAGGTCTCTTTTAAATAATCTCATGCCTTCTTTGTACCCAAAGAATTTGTAATCAGGATCCCGGGCTATGGACCAGCCAAGCAGGCAGAAAGAAAGGAATGGCTTCCCAGGCACTGACGTGGTGCAGCCCCACATGCCAGGGTTCTTCAGCTCTCTGTAGCCCAGGCTGGGCGCAGGCCAGGACACAGGGCAGGCCCGTCAACATGTGTATATGGCAGGGAGTCTCAAAGCACAGCTTTTTCTCAAGAAATTATCTCTCTGCATAGTCAGCTACTTTACATCTTCACTTATACATAAGCTCCCTTATATCTTCTCTTACCAATCCTCAGCTCACAGTGGGCTCCTCCTCATTCACAATGGCACCAGGTTTAGGGGTCTGCCTTTCATACAGTCTTCTGCTGGCAGTGGCTCCGAATCCTCGAGCTCTAAACTGCCCTGCTTCACTGATTTCCAAACATACATATTTATGAAGGAAGATCTGGGTTTGAAATAATCCTTCTGCCAACTAAATAAACCTCACCAAATGCAAACCATTTCTTTTCAAATTAATTGCTCTTTGCATTGGAATTCTCCAGCTTTAGGTTTTCTTGGAGCAAGAGCAGGACAAAGGGGAAACAGAAAACTTTACAGGTAGAGGAATTAATTACTTTTTCTGTAATTGCCTTTTTAATTAAAGGACTATAAGCACAAGCAATATTGTCGGTGCATTAATCTAAGCATCTGTGACACACAATCTGAAGGTAACAGGGAGGTACAAAGAGAAAAGCCCAGGGGAAGAAAGCTCACCCTGGTTTAAGACTGGAGCCAAAGGCCAAGGGACAGAAAGGCCAATGTTTCCAAAGGCTACAGAGAGCATACAGGAACCAGGGGTCAGAGAGCAGACACGGGGCAAGGGAGGAGGAATGAGAAATGAAAGGGGCAAATGCACACCTCCTGCTCAGGTGCTCATGGTAGAGGGCCGAGTCTTCCAGAGGCCACACCCAGTGCACACCCCCTGCTCAGGTGCTCATGGTGGAGGACCGAGTCTTCTAGAGGCCACACCAAGGCCACTGGCACATCTTCATTGAACATTTACTTCCCATAACCCTTTTTCTTCTATTGTTTTGCTGCCTTCCTTTTTCTCTTTTTTTCAAATTTTAAATTAATATGAGGGCACAAAGTTTTAGGTTACATTGTTCTCACCTCCAAGGCAAACTTCAAGTTGTAGAAGAGCCCTTCACTCAGGGAACGTGCTGAAGGTCCTCACCTGTGTGCACTAGGTGAGATCTTGCCAACTGCACCTCTCTCCCCTCTCCTTCCTAGACTATATTTGTGTTTTATCATTCATGTGGGCATGAATGATATATAAAATTGTTTTGTCCATATATTTGCCAAATACATATGTTTCTATATTGCCCATAACCCTTTCTTAAGAATTTACTTGAGGATGAGTTCCAGCAAAACGAGGAAATAATCTAAGAGGAAGGCATGAGAGCTAAGAAATAGAAGATTCTACCCAAGAGAAGGAGAATCACAGAGAGCTGTGCATTGGTCTTGGGACAGAAAGACAAGAAAGCCCCAAGAGATAGCGTCAGGAAAAAGCATGACAGGGGCTGAAAGCTGGGGTTGGGGGGACGGGGCCTGAGGTGGGGGCAAGGATTCAAGAATATATGATACCATTCTTGAGAGTCTGGTATATTTATCATAGACCTTTCCATAATACTTTATTTTCCAATCATGTCTATGTATTACTTTATAAAAATTGAAATTATCTTAATAAAATACTATCAGCATCATTAACGATCCAAATGTAGCCGCTGAGTCAACCAAGACATGGTTTACATTTGGGGAACTTATTAATGATACTTGCTATGCAGGTTAGAGTTAGACTAATTAGACTGATGATGCAATGATCTAAATTGGCTATTAAGATAGAAATAACCTAACCAAGCTAAAGAGGGCTTTAAAATGAAAATGAAAATCCCTATTCCAAGCTTTAATTGGCATATATATTGATGCCATTATAACAAAGGAAATATTTATTGTCTGGTTATGATACAAAGAGCTTTGAACCAGGAGGCCACTAAGGTTCCATTCCAAGCTCCATTACTAACTCGCTATGTAACCTCGGAAAAGGCCTAACTGCTCTGGTCTTCAATTTCAACTTTGATAAGATGGAATTCTTCCATTTATACCATATGTATGTGCCGTCCGCTGGTAGATAGTAGGCTAGACCCTTGGTCACAACTGAGAACAAACCTCGCTGAGCCCATGTGATGGAGGGGACAGGCACATGCAGAAATAACGTTCTGTAGAGCACTAGAAGGGTGGGGGCCGTGGAGAAAAGTAAAGCACAGAAGGGCAAGAAGGAGCAATGGGAGTGAGGGTGCAGTTTTAAATAAGGAAATCAGGGAGGCCTTGTTGAGTGAGAAACATTTGGACAGACTTGAAGGAGATGAAAACAAGATATGCCATCACGTGGGACAAGACTATTCTGCTGGAGAGAATACTATGTATAGACATGATGATACAGGGACATGCCTGGGCTGCCCTGTCCACAGGGAGGAAGCCCCTGGGAAGGACTTCGGCTTGCACTCCAATGGTGATGCATTGGGGAATTTTAAGCAGAAGAGAGGTAAGACCTGACTTCCATTTTAAAAGGATCAGTCTGGCTGATGTGCTTTACGAGACAAAAACAGAAGAGAGACCAGATGAGAAGCTTCTCCAATAATCCAGGTGTTAGGGGTTGAATTGTGTCCCCCTCACCCTCAGATTCATATGTACTGGAGTCCTAACTCCCAGTACTTCAGAATGTGACTTTATCTGATAAAGTCTTTACAGACATAATTGTTAAGGTCATTAGAGTGAGCCCTAATCCAATATAAGGGATACTGTCCTCATAAAAAGGGGGAGTTTGGATACAGGTATGCATACAGAGATAATGATAGAAACAGACATAGGAAGGAGATGGTTGACTATGACTGTTAAGTGTCTAATGGTGCTACAGGAATTTGCAGTGAGGTGGGTGAGCACCCTCTATATGGTCAGAGAAAGTATGGGACAGACAGCTCCTAGGCTGGGATTTTAAGCCCTTGAAGGGAATGTTACACAGACAGCAGAGACCAATGCTTCTCACATTTTAATGTGGATCCTAATCACCCAGGGATTTTACTAAAATGCAGACTGAGTCAAGAGGTCTGGGGTGGGCCCTGAGATTCTGCATTCCTGACAAGCTCCCAAGGTGATGGGTGATGCCCCTGCAGCTGCGTGGCCCACATTTTGACTAAAAAGGGCCTAGATCACAGCAAGTATGATGTGAAGTAGCTCTGAGAGAGTAAATAGTGTATTGAGTGACGGGTATAGTCAGTCAGTCGGCTTGAAGTACAGTTAACATCAGAAAATACTGAGGAAATGCTTGGAAGGTAGGAGGAAGCCATCTTCCAGCAGGCTGGGTTGATGTTATACTTCACTGCAGTGGATGTGGTGGTCCTCCATAGACAAGCCATCTTCCAGCAGGCTGTGTTGATGTTATACTTCACTGCAGTGGACATGGTGGCCCTCCATAGACAGCTGTGAGCAAGCAATAGCTGCATGGTGAACACGGTGCTTTGAGATACTCTCTCTGCCATTTACTGTGCAAGACATCTGAGCAAGGAGGGCCCAAGGGTGAGGAAGATTGCGCTAGTCAGGGGGCTTTCATCTGGAACAAACTGAAATCCCTCCAAACCAGTCCAAGTAACAGAAACGGGGAGATGGTCACTGTTAAGCAGGCAGAGCTCGCTAAGTGTAGGAGCTGAATGCTCTTTGCAGACCAGCCTGTCTCCTGCGAGTCACTTTTTACGGTGTCTCTGCTCCTCTCCATGCACCTGCTGCATCCCACTTTTTCCCACAACTGGCTTTCCCGTACCGTCCTCTTTATATGGCCCAGAGTGGCTCATGGATTTTGTATTTATTCTCCATGACTCATTGCAAACTGTTGTCCTTTAACTCAGATTCCTAGAAAAAATTCCAGTGGACATGGTTCATCTTTTGAAACAGGTCACACAGTGAACGGCTACCCTTTCCTGTTAGGCAGGCAGAGGGAGGATAGGAAGACACAATCAGGTGGCTGAGGCTGGGCTCTGTGGACAGGCACCCCAACATATGTATGTCTAAAGGTAAGTACATTTTTTGTGGCAGCTTCACACACAATGTGTTTGGATTCAACTAGAGAGCACCACTATTTCTGAATAAAGTATTCTTAAAGAATATGAAATGCCCAAGATGTAACAGGAAAATAACAAACCTCATAACTTTGGTTTATTTATTTTGGGGCATCACAAAGTTAAGGGCTTGATTATCTCTTAAAATTAATTACATCCTATGAATGTTCTGAACAAGTTATTTCTCTTAAAAAATAATACAGGGCAGTGCCTGTGGCAAAAAAGGAGTAGGGTGCCGGCCCCATATACCGGAGGTGGTGGGTTCAAACCTGGCCCAGGCCAAAAACTGCAAAAAAAAAATAAAAAATAAAAATAAATAAATAAATAAATAAATACAAAAGGAGATTCTGTGCTCTTTCTTAGAAGCCTATCTTCCCTTCACTGGGAAAGTAAATTTTTTAGAGTTAGTATATAAAATATGTTAGGATTTGTCTGTTTTCTTGTTCTGACCTCAGTAGAATCTCAAGAGATTGTCATTATTTTCCATGTAATTTCTATAGTTTCTTCCATTAATCCTGAAAAACTGAACCACATTTAAAAAATTGCTTAGGTTGAATATGAATTAAACAGTACATATTTTGGATTGTTTATACAATCTATGATTCTGATTTTAAAAATTAATATTTATCAAGAAGAGTCCATTTGATTAGTCCATGTTCAAGAGTACCTTACCCTTTTTAAAAAGAACAAAAACAACCCTCGCCTTTTTTCCTTTCCCATCCAAACTTGCCCGCATCAGCCTCTTGCCTTTGCTGCAGCCTGGCTTCCATCACTCCCTGGTTCTCCGCCCTCGCAGTGCCCGGGACTGCTCTATGAGAAATGACCTGTGACTTCCCAAGTTAGCAAATACCAACAACAGTAACCTAGTGTCTCTGATTCTGCCTTGTGACAACTAGTACAGGGAACCCTCACCAATGTGCCCAAATGTATATATACAATCACACCAAGTGAGCCCTAAGTTTTAATGAAGTAGTAATAAGGTGAGATTACACAGTGAGTGTAATTTCATTTGACAAATTTCCCTCTCAGATATTTTCCTTTACTCAGTTTGTTTCTCTACACACTCACCAAGGATAGCTTCTGGCCCATTTCAAAGCGTGAAGCCAGCTGACCCCCAGGGTCTGGAGGCTCAGTGTTCTCTGAACTTGAGTGGCTATCTCACAAAAGATAGCTCTCCTCACACACCCTTACCACTGGAAAAATGTCACCCCTTGATTTCTTCTAGCACCTTCTGCCAGATGTGTGTGACCATCCAATTATTGCAGGTCCCTGAAGGATGGGACTACCATTCCTTGAACAAGGTGAATAGAGGGCCCCATGCGTCAGCTTAGCTCTCCTCCACCCCCCAAATCTGGGAGCAGGTTCATTACCATAGAAGTCAGCTGTGAATTTTGCCCAGCTCATGACTCCTTGAATTCAAGATCCAATCCCGTATTAGGAAAGGATAGTCTAGTTTAGCCTTGTTCTTGTAACAGGCATCCCGCAGGTAAGGGCAACTCCATCTCCCCAGAGCTTAGGCCAGGTGTTTTCTCTCACAGTTGGCTCTGCCTTTAATACGTATCCAGAACCCAACCACTTTTTGCTACATCTATTAACTACTATCCCAGTCCATCAAGGCCATCCAGTGATGTATCACCTAGATTAACACAACAGTCTTAGTATAAAGCTCTCCCATCTTTACTGCATTCTAGCCATGCTGGCCTTTTGGAAAATAGTAATAATGGCTTATACTTGTTGAGTACCTACTATGTGCCAGGTACTCCTTCACATGTACTTCATCCATTGGAATTGAAACCCTGAGAGGTTATACAATTTGCTGAAGGTTACACACCTGATAAACAGTAAAAACTAGGATTAAACAGTCTGGCTACAGCTCCCAGTCTCAACATATGGTATAGTTGTACTGTCTATGGTACATGACTTTTTCATTATAGTCATTTTTCCCCCTTTGACCCGAGAACATTAAAAAAAATTCCAAGTAATTACATAAGTCATTTTAATTAATTTTAAATTTTGACAGTTTGCAGCCTCTTAGCCAATTTCTGGAAATAACTCAGGGTTGTTTGAAAATGTATCCTGTTTCAACAATACAGGACTTAACATATATATATTAACTGTAATCTTATCTTGGTCCCTTATAAATTTTGATCTATAACTATTTGAAAACTCCAGTTTTCATCTCCTTTAGCTCATCAGTTCTTTGAGCTCTTTATCAGAATTCAAGTTCTAACCTTCAGAGAGAATGTCTGAATCTTCTTCCCTGGGATGTTCTTTTGCTATTTATTCTTCACCTGCCTTTTACTTATTCTGCTCTGGTGAAGGGCACAGGTGTGGTGGTAGTTATTCATAGTTCCCCTGCTGGGTCTTTTCTGCCATTACTCATCTTCTGAAACTGGCATTTATCTACTCAGCCTTCTATTTACAATAGTCAAGACACTGTAAGGAAAATTAGTTACTTGCAGCAGCTGGCAGCTTTAATTTGGGTTTCACAATACACTCACACCAAAGGGGGGGAAGCATACCCAAGGCTGTTTTTGGGTCCCCCTGCAGAGCAAGAGGTCAGCATGGCTCATGCTTACACCTGTCATCAACTGCAAATGGTGCAGGCAGCCATGTTTCTACTTGGTGACTTCTCATTTCCAGATTTTCTCCCCATTTGGAGAATTTGTTTATGAACTTGAGAGGTCTATTGCAGTTGCTTTTGAAATCCACCTGGTTTTAGTCCTAAAATATTTGATGGATATTCTTCCTAATTTGTAGTATGAACTTAACAGCTGTTTTTTTTTTAAACGAAATATTAAGTTTCCTACTTATTTCAATGCATTAGTTTCAATGATTGCAATAGCATGGAAAGTAAAAAGGCTTCTGATTCTATAGAGAAATAATTACGACTCTGTGAAGGTCTATATATGCCAGGTAATTGGGAAAACATCATCACAATGATGATGGTGAGTACAAGGGGTTGTGGCAGGAAGAGAAAAGGAAGATGAAGTTAGAAATCCAAATAATCAGTAATTAGAGATCTTGATTGGAGAACAGAAGTCAGTAGTGGCAACAGACGAGTATGGTGGTATGTGCCTGTAGTACTCAGGAGGTGAGGTAGCAGGATGGCTTTAGCCCAGGAGTTCAAGCTGCAATTAACTACGATTGCAGCAGTGCACTCCAGCCTGGGTGACACAGCGAGACCTTAAAAAGGAAGGAAATAGACTAGAAATTACCTTTTACATTTGGAGCTATGTCAACAACTCATAAAACTCAGATTTTATTTTTAAAGAGTAGTCACAGCATAGTCTTACCTGCAGTATTATCAAGTTGGGCCATTTAAAATGATAAGCTCAAGTTTAACAGGTTAAAAGGAGAAGGCAAGTAGGCACAGAGTTTGATCTCACATTCAGACTTGATTGGGATCACAGACTAAGATATAATAAACAGAAATCAAAACAAAATCAGCTAGCAGATGAACTATAGTCTGGGAAACGGGCCTAAGTTAGGTATTCCAGTAACCACCAACTGAGGATACTACCAGATGTCAACAGTTTGGATATTCCTTACCTTTGACCCATAAATATCTGTGATACAAGTATCTTACCTTTTCAGTTAAATATGGTTTCTTTATAGACTATTGTTCTCTACTAATTGAATTTGTAATACATGCTTTAATAGCTAAAGGCTATCAATAGTAATCATTAGTGTGTACTTTATCATTTATCAAGGTTTTTTTTTTTTTTTTATTGTTGGGGATTCATTGAGGGTACAATAAGCCAGGTTACACTGATTGCATTTGTTAGGTAAAGTCCCTCTTGCAATCATGTCTTGCCCCCAGAAGGTGTGGCACACACCAAGGTCCCACCCCTCTCCCTCCTTCTTCTCTCTGCTTTTCCTCCCCCACCCATGACCTTAATTGTCATTAATTGTCCTCATATCAAAATTGAGTACATAAGATTCGTGCTTTTCCATTCTTGTGATGCTTTACTAAGAATAATGTCTTCCACTTCCATCCAAGTTAATACAAAGAATGTAAAGTCTCCATTTTTTTAAATAGCTGAATAGTATTCCATGGTGTACATATGCCACAGCTTGTTAGTCCATTCCTGGGTTGGTGGGCATTTAGGCTGTTTCCACATTTTGGAGATTGTAAACTGAGCTGCAATAAACAGTCTAGTACAAGTGTCCTTATGATAAAAGGGTTTTTTTCCTTCTGGGTAGACACCCAGTAATGGGATTGCAAAATCAAATGGGAGGTCTAGCTTGAGTGCTTTGAGGTTTCTCCATACTTCCTTCCAGAAAGGTTGTACTAGTTTACAGTCCCACCAGCAGTATAAAAGTGTTCCCTTCTCTCCACATCCATGCCAGTGTCTGCACTTTTGAGATTTTATGATGTGGGCCATTCTCACTGGGGTTAGATGGTATCTCAGGGTGGTTTTGATTTGCATTTCTCTATATAGGCATGATGAACATTTTTTCACATGTTTGTTAGCCATTTATCTGTCTTCTTTAGAGAAGGTTCTGTTCATGTTTCTTGCCCATTGATATATGGGATTGTTGGCTTTTTTCATGTGGATTAATTTGAGTTCTCCATAGATCCTAGTTATCAAGCTTTTGTCTGACTCAAAATATGCAAATATCCTTTCCCATTGTGTAGGTTGTCTCTTTGCTTTGGTTGTTGTCTCCTTAGCTGTACAAAAGCTTTTCAGTTTAATGAAGTCCCATTTGTTTATTTTTGTTGTTGTTGCAATTGCCATGGCAGTCTTCTTCATGAAGTCTTTCCCCAGGCCAATATCTTCCAGTGTTTTTCTTATGCTTTCTTTGAGGATTTTCATTGTTTCATGCCTTAAATTTAAGTCTTTTATCCATCTTGAATCAATTTTTGTGAGTGGAGAAAGGTGTGGGTCCAGTTTCAGTCTTTTACATGTGGATATCCAGTTCTCCCAACACCATTTATTGAATAGGGAGTCTTTCCCCCAAGGTGAGTTCTTCTTTGGTTTATCAAAGATTAGGTGATTGTAAGATGTTAGTTTCATTTCCTGGTTTTCTATTCGATTCCAAAAGTCTGAGTTTCTATTTTTGTGCCACTACCATGCTGTCTTGACCACTATGGCTTTGTAGTACAGCCTAAAATCTGGTATGCTGTTGCCCCCAGCTTTATTTTTATTACTAAGAACTGCCTTAGCTATATGGGTTTTTTTTCTGGTTCTATACAAAACACAGAATCATTTTTTTCCAAATCTTGAAAGTGCAATGTTGTTATTTTGA
>CAUYPK010004324.1:0-18864 GCA_963574355.1 Loris lydekkerianus | reverse complement strand
ATCTCAGGAATGGAAGAAAAAGTATCCAATGTACTCAGCCCTACTATGAAGCTAAACTATAGCTTTCACATGAAGGCTATAACCCAACTATACCACAAGACTATGGGGAAAGGACCAAGGAAGGGGAAGGGAGGGGGGAGTTTTGGGTGGAGGGTGGGTAATGGGTCGGGCCACATCTATGGTGCATATTTTTATCTATAATAAAAATAATAATAATAATAATAAAAGAAAAAAAAATAAAAATCCAACAGCCAGAATCTGGCTTTGTACATGTGCTCACATCTCTACAAAAAAAGACGTGTTTTTTTCCCCTAGTGAATTCATGACAAACAACGTCAGTAATGAAATATTGCAGGCCATAAGAACTCTTTCTCTGAAAATGCAGCTGGAGGGAGAAACAACGCAGTTAAGCAGAGAAATGTGAATTAAATAGCTGCCATGGAGAACAAGTTTCCTGGACTGGAAGAGAGAACGTGTCTCCCCAAGTCTGTCCTTCCCAACAGATTCCTGTTGAAACATGCATGCTGAAATTTCATCTGTAACAAACGCTACCCCAAGTATTCATCAGCGTCTTTTCCACTGTTGCAAAAATCCCAGAGTGATCCGAATGGAAATGGCAGGAGACCAAACTCTGCGAGAAGAGCTTGTCCCTGCAGGGATGTGTGCAGGCACTTGGGATCAGCCCCTCGACATGAGGGGACACTCAGTGGCACAAACGTGGCTCACAGAAGCTGCCCTGAGCCCCCTGGCTTAGGAGAGTAGCAGCTGGCAAAGGTGGCACATTTTTGAAACTTGCATCTTTATGTTGTATAAGGAGAAACAGATAATAAAGCTCCTAATTCTGCTGGTGGAATTCCATTTAACACAAGGAAGCTCACATGGTGAGGAATTGCTATATGCTTTGAAAAAAATTATTAAATCAAACTGAAGTGTGCACATCAGTAAATCAAAAAGTATTATTGGCTGGGCACAGTAGCTCATGTCTGTAATCTGAGCCCTTTGAGAGCCCGGGCAGGAGGATTGCTTGAGGCCAGGAGATTGAGACCAGCAAGAGTGAAACACCACCTCTACTAAAAATAAAAAAATTACCCTAGTGTCGTGTCACCTGCCTATAGTCCCAGCTACTTGGGAAGCTGAGGGAAGAGGATTGCTCAAACCCAAGAGTTTGAGGTTGCTGTGAGCTATGGTAATGCCACTAATGCTCTAATCTGGGCAATAGAGCAAGACTCTTATCTCACCAAAAAAAACCCAAATAAACATTATGAAGGCCCATTTCCATGTGTCCTCACCCGTGTGTTCCTCACTGCAGGGGGAACAACCTTCCACTCTTACCCGTTTCTTCTAGAATTTTCCTCCATATTTCTAAATAATCTGTGTGTACTATTGTTTCTCAGTTTACTGATTTTAGGCATTTTTGTGATAGTGGAGAGCTTTTTGAACTAACTACTCCAATTTGTCTCCCTCATCCTCTCAGGTTCAATACCGTAATTTTTTAGTAGTCCATATTATTACGGTTTCTTATGTTCTCTGCTGATCAGAGCAGCAAACTTGTCACTGCATTCCCTTCTGTGTGTAACTCTGAATCTTTTCTGGAATAAATGTAATTGCTTAGTTTTCTAAAAAAAAAAAAACAAACCAACAAATAACTGGTGGAGCTGAGATATGAATCAAGCAGTCTGACTCAGAGCATACCCAAACTATAAAGTAAATAAGTCTGGGAAGCATCTCCATCCTGATGGAGCTCACCATCACCTTAATTGAATTTTTGAAATGATACACTCTGGGAAATTTGGACATCACACCACCAACTAGTGATATGGTCTTAAAGAACTTCTTTAAACTTTCTGTTTATTCATATATTTTTAAACTCTGATAGAAATGTAGAGTGTTCCAGCCACTTTGGAGAACAGTCTAATAGTTCCTTAAATGTTAAACACAGAATTACCATGTGGCAAAATAATTCTACTCCTAGATAAAAATAGAAACAAACATATATTTCCACACAAAAATGTGTATGTGAATGTTCACTCCAGCATTATAGATGATAGCCAAAAAATGGAAACAACTCAAACATCCATCAACATTCATACAGAATATTATTCAACAAGACAAAGAAATGAGGTACTGATGCATGCTACAACACAGATGAACCTTGAAAACATTATGCTAAGTAAAAAATGACAAACATAAAACAACAAATATTAATTATATAATTACAGCTATATAAAACTCTGCAAAATGTAAATTAATCTATAGTGACAGAAGGCAGATCAGTGGCTGCTTGGGATATAATAATAGCAAGGATGTATGGAGTGAGGAATTCCAAAGGGATATGAGGAAACTTCTATAGGTGGTGGATAGATTCGCTATCTCAATTGTAGACTTAGTTTCATGAGTGTCTACATATGCTAAAACGTAGTAAATTGTACACTTAAAATTTGACAGTTTATTGTTTGTTTATGTCTCAAAAAATCTACTTTTAACAATGTGGATAACATCACCTGCATCTCAGGGTTATTCTAAGGCTGAATGAAATAACAGTGCCTAACACAATCATTGCTTTAAAAATAACTGAAATGAACTAACACAACAATTTTAATATACAGACAACAATCAAGTAAATAGAAGTTCTAACTTATTTATAAAGAATTGAGTCATTGTTTGTTCTTGAGCAAAGGCACGACAAAGCGCAAATCTTATTTAAGCTATTATAGAAGACCAATTTTAGTTACTCCTCCTTTGTATGTACCTTAACAATGAATTAATGATTAAGTGTCCCAGTGTGCAAGTACAAATATATATATGTGTGAGTGTGTGTATGTCTGTGTTGTGTTTCTATAGTTAAGGCCTCAATATCCTTGATAGGTCCTTAGAAAGTGTGATTTTATTAAGCAAAATGATATAAAGTACTATGCCATAGTAACGTAACTCATGCTTACATCAATTAGCCTATGGTAAAATTAGTTTCATTATATACAGCATTATTTCACTTAAAGTCACACTTTACAAGAACTATGGACAATGTTAAGTGAAGGCTCACTGTGTGTGTGTGTGTGTGTATGTATATATGTGAGTACATATGTATACACACACAGAATACATGCACTGTTGATAAGTTCTTTCTAAATTATTCATCAAAAGTGGTCCACTTTTTCTCATTGATTTAACAGATGGCAGGGTGGTTTGGAATCACTGGAATCAATAACTTTTACTATTTTCAATAAAAGTGGGAGTTTATTTCATTCCAGCATTGAACTATGCCCTAATGTAACTCATAACATTTTTTCTGGAAAGAAGGTATGATTAGCCCCATTTTACAGATGAGGAAATAAAGGATCACTAAGATTAAGTTATATGTTTAGAATCACACAACTAGTATATAGCAAGGCCAGGTATCATAGGCAGAAATTCTAACCTAAAATCCAATGCTATTTGAGCTCTCCCAGGCTCTCTTCCAAAATTGCTAAATTCAGTATGTGGGTACATTGCTAACCACTTCAGCATTCACATGTAGACATGGATTACTAGGATGAATTCAAGCCTACTCTCATGATTAGCATCACTTCAGCATCAGTGAAACCACAGCTATGGTGAAGAGAGAGAGTAGAATCAAATTCAGCAAGGCGTAAAAAATAATCATTAAACATATGATTCAAAGTGAAATTATAGAAACTTTAAGTCCAAGCTTATTTCCATGTGATGGCAATTAAAATGTTGAGACACACAGAAATCTGAGAGCTATATACAGATTTCTGGATGCAGTCATTTTATTTTGAAGTAAATAGAAGTTCTCATTTTTGTCAAAGTTACTTGCTCTTAAACTATGAATTTAATTTTAGGATATGCTAAGGAAGAGGTAGCTATATGTATTGAAGTAATTTATCAAGCACTGTAAATTGCCCAGTTTAATCCTGAACACAGAATGTTAATAGTAGTGTTTTAATAAATCTTTAAGTATATAAAGAAAAGTTACTTATAATCATTTTAGCTGTAAAAGGGATTTTTGTAGTCTTTTCTTTGAGATCACAATAAATATAAAACCCCCATGGAAACATAAAAAATAAAGAATAGAAGGGTATTTTTTACAATTATTGCTAATAATACAATAGACTCATGTCTAGCATGTTGAAACTTGTGCTTTGAGCTCAAACTTCAGTTAGCTTGCCAGCCCTGCTACTTCCTAGTTTACTGGGTAGCATTAGGTATGTACTTAGCCTTTCTGGACTTCATTTTCCTGTACTGTAAAATGATTCTAATGGTAGGGTCAACCTTGAGAGTTGTTCTGTGAACCAAATAAGATCATGTGTATGAACAACCAGAGATGAATATTGGTATCTAGAAGTATACTTGATAAATAGAAGCTGCTATCAAACTATAATTTGGACCATATGGGAACTGACTCCATTGCATTTGCTGGCCCCTGGTAATAGTAGTAACCCTGAGCAGTGAGCTCATGACAAGTATATGCAAGTGACCTGAGGAAAGAAACTAGGTCTCGCATGAGGGGTCATAACCTGAGTTCTGTTAGTCAGAACTAATCAATGTTAATCGCACATTCGAATGAGGAACCTCCAGAATATCACTTTGGCAAAAAAAAATAGAGCACTAACTCAACCTTGAAAAATTGGTTAAATAATGGCATTAAAACAACAAGGCAAATTGTTAGTATTTTTAAGACTTCTTAGGTGCCCTGCTGTATCTGAAGCACTGGGCATGCTTTGTCACACTGCATCCTCAGAAATAACTTAGAAAATAATATTATTATTATCCTTAGTTTATAGCTGAGAAAACTTCTTTCTTGTCTGAAGGGAAGGTGCTGTTTGGTCTTTCTGGTTGCCATCTCCATCTTTAGGAATTCCAGAATGACATGCTTCCTTCCAATTAGCAGTAACCTTTGTGTGTGTGTGTGTGTGTGTGTGTGTGTGTGTGTGTGTGTGTGTGTATGTACGTGCACGTATGCATGTGGGTTTCTTTTTTTGGTTTTTTTTGGCATATACATGGGCTAAAAATCAATTAATTTTTCTATGAAGTCTTTTTCTGATTGGACCCTCATATATTTGGGGGATATTGGTTTTGTATATGAAAGAATTGCTATCAACAACACGTGAGGCTTTTTCTTCCAAAACTCATTGGAACAGCCTTTCTTCGCAAGCTAAAATCAGTTTGATATGAATCCTCAAACTGGAGTTTTGACAGATAGGTTAGAAAAACAAATCAGTGAGCACATTGTACCCATCATGTTGTAAGATAACCACTTAAAAATATTGAAAATATCGTTGCATCTTTTTTCCTGGTTCACCTTTTAATTTGTTAGCTTGCTAACAAAGTACCTGGCTGGCTGTGGTCATTCCCCATTCCCCAAAAGGCAAATACGTCACAAAGTGGCAATGAGTGGTATCACTGATGTGGTGCTGGTCAGTAGTATTCAAGTATTCTTTCTCTCACACACAAAGCTTTTCCCTGAGATTGGAATGTTGGGCAGTCTTTAATTTTCTAGGGATATCAAACCTGTCAAGTCCAGAAGGAGGTTCTAGACTCCGCAACCTTATCCCTATTTAAACTTGGGCTTCATATTTCATAGGATTGAAGACTGTATGCCCCTCTCCTATAAAGAGTGAAATTTAGAAGTCTATAGGAATACAATAGAGGATAAAATGAGGTCCAAGAAATGTAGCATGCAAAACACATAATAGAGTCAATCTCATAGATGTCCCTAAAACAGGGACTTAACATTCCAGCCCTGGTTTGAGAGAAATGGCCAAAGATATCTTGGGTTGATATAAATGATATATAAAGGATACCTACATTGATATAAATCAGGGTGTGGTGAGCCCAGCTGGGTACTGAAGGGTCCGGCCTAGAGATGGGTGGGTACAAGTGACTAAGTCAAAAGAAACAGATATAATAGAATTACAAGAGAGATTATGGTTAAAAAGGAGACTGTAGAATGCTATGTGAACATCAAACAGAAGAATCAAATGGGATAATATCATCTGAAGACTACAACAGCCAGTATGTAAATCTAAAAAAAAAGAAAAACGTCAATATCTATAGCATAAAATATATGTCATATTTGCTGATGCCGAGGCTTGCTATATAGATATACAAAAAAAATTCTGCAAGGCAGTCCTGTTCTAGTTTTTCCTGCTGTGGGAGAAGAAGGCCTTTGCTATGGAGTTCAGAACAACTTCTCTTTTATACGAGAGATCCTCAGAGAGCTTTTGATGCAAGTCAGGCAGTCTCTCTGACACAAGAAGCCTTACAGCTTGTCCTGAAACTACAGCATGAGTACTGCAGAGGATCCACTTACAATTAAAAGATCATGACTCATATTCAAAATCAACTTGGGCCCTTTTGAGAGAAATGTGCCAAGGAAAAGCCTGGAGGATGAGGCCTATTGTTCAAATATTCACTTCCAAAACATCCCAAACCAATGAGCAAACAAAAAACAAAGATTCACTGTTTATTGCAGAGAAGGTTATACATCTCTCTCATACCAGGCTTAGCCATGCACCTTATTTTGGCCAATTAAAAAAATGAGAAGTTATCCATACTACATCAGAAGAGAAGCCTTGAAAGCAGCATACTGTTTGGCATTGTCTTTCTTTTTCTTCTTCCATGAAAGGAGTGATGTTCCATCAAGGGGCTGTTCCATCAGTGTGGATACAGAAGATGTGCAGCCAACCCATAGTAGACACAAGGCATCAGCAGGAAACCCACACCACTCTGGCTGTTACAAGCCCCTTAGATTTTGGATTTTTTCATTGCTACTGTATAAGCTGATTGCTAAGAGGTTCTTTTATCAGGTGACTATGAAAAGCCCAGCTTGAAGTTTTATATTATGAACTAAGAAGAACAGCTAATAATTGAGCACTTAATTAGTCATGAATTACTTCACTAGCAAGACCATTAATTTGACTCTGAGTCCAAGGATGCTTACTACCATTGGCATAAAACAAGATTTCATTAAAAATAACAAGAAAATAACTATGTTTGTTGCCTTTGTTTACTTATTATTCAGCAAGTGTCAAAACAAAAACTATGCTATGTAGGAACTAGGAGGTATTAGGGAAGAAGAGATAACGCACCTAGACAGGATCTGAATACTCACTTGACCTCTAAGAATACCATTCTCCCCTCCTTGCTGCTTAATAACTTGGCCCAATGTCTTTATAAAGTTGGAAATTTCAGAATAGTTTTTGTGCATGATGAAAAACAAAGGGGTAGCATTTTCAAATATGAATGAAGTTGATTATATCAACAAGACAAACTTCTAAGTAGAGCCTTTATGGTGTTAAATCTACAAGGTATCCCAGAGGTAGCTTCTAAAGTCACTATACAGAGGGAAAATAAGATGTAGATAAATATACCTTTATTTTCAAAATATTCATTACAAAATTTTATAAAGAAGTAGCCAACACATAGAGAATATTTTGTAAATATTTTGCAAAATTTTATGAGTATTTTGTAAATAAAAGTACATTTAGCTATAATTTTCTATTTTTTTTCCTATGCATGGTGGCTTTTGGGACACCTCGTATAGTGCTGCATGTTCAAGGACCATTTCCAGATACTGTTTCCACAGATAGATTCTCAGAGACTTAAGCCTGCTTCTCCTATCCACTCTCCACTCCCACCTCTTTGCTGTTTATTCTTTCCTACAGCTTTGCCGCAATGGACAACTATGACAGAGTCAATTCTTTTCAGAAGCTGTTAAAATTCCTTCATATGAAAGAATTTTAGATACTATAGGGAGGAGCAGGATGACTCAGGCTTCATGTTCCCTAGAGGAGCTGCTCTGTTGACAGTGATAGCTATTCAGCCAAGTAAATATCATGTAGGTTGAGATTACAGAAGTAGGGGCAAACAAAAAAGTCATGGGTGTGCTAGAGTAGAAAGCTATGTATGCTCTCACTGATGGATGATTCAGGGTTGAGCTTTGTAGTTAGTATGAGGTAGGATCCAACACCCTAGAAAGCAGCAAGCCACGGTAAGGGACATACAAAAAGTGTCCAGCCCTTTCCATGAATTTTACTACATTGTACCAGAGGTCTGGAGTGGGTGATTGAGGGCAGCCTATTCTAGGTGTGGTTGGGCAGACTAACACCCCAACACAGCTACAGCTACCCATAGCCTGTGGCATTTCCAAGTTTGTCCTGGAGAAAAACTGGAGTACAATCATCCAGTCCAAACAGGAAAAAAAAAAAAAGAAAAGAAAAGAAAAAGAAAAACTACAATGTCTTTACCAGACAGTCCTTGGCAAAACAGGAGCTAGAGAAAGGAATGAAAGACTTCAAAACTTGTTCTTAGCTGGCCAGTACCCTGCTGCTGAGGCTTTTTATAATATTCCTGTAGGTACAGGTGCACTTGTGTGATGGGAAGGCTTATAGCAGTGGTTCTCAACCTTCCTAATGCCATGACCCTTAAATACAGTTCCTCATGTTGTGGTGACCCCCAACCATAAAATTATTTTTGTTGCTACTTCATAACTGTAATTCTGCTACTGTTATGAATCAATGTAAATATCTGATATGCAGGAGACCCCCAAAGGGGTAGCAACCTGCAGGTTGAGAACCACTGGTCTAGAGGCACAACTGAAATGTGCTCATCCATCATAGGCCAAAAGCCCAAATGACAAGTCTGAAAAATGGACCAAGATCGGAGTCAAGAAAATTAGAACACGATAGGGATTCTACTACAAAACTCTTAGAAGTGATCAAGAAATACAGCAGCAGCTCAGATTACAAAATCAGTATTCATAAATCAGTAGCCTTTATATATACCAACAATAGTCAAGCTGAAAAAATAGTCAAGGACTCTATTCTGTTCACAGTAGTGCCAAAGAAGATGAAATATTTGGGAGTTTATCTAACAGAGGATGTGAAAGATCTCTATAAAGAGAACTATGAAACTCTAAGAAAGAAATAGCTGAAAATGTTAACAAATGGAAAAACATACCATGTTCATGGCTGGGAAGAATCAACATTGTTAAAATGTCCATACTACCCAAAGCAATATAAAATTTTAATGCAATCGCTATTAAAGCTCCACTGTCATATTTTTAAGATCTCAAAAAAATAATACTTCATTTTATATGGAATCAGAAAAAAACCTCGAATAGCCAGGACATTACTCAGAAATAAAAACAAAGCAGGAGTAATCACACTACCAGAACTCAGACTATACTATAAATCAATAGTGATCAAAACAGCATGGTACTGGCACAAAAACAGAGAGGTAGATGTATGGAACAGAATAGAGAACCAAGAGATGAACACAGCCACTTACCGTTATTTGATCTTTGACAAGCCAATTAAAAACATTCAGTGGGGAAAAGATTCCCTATTTAACAAATGGTGCTGGATGAACTGGCTGGCAACCTGTAGAAGACTGAAACTGGACCCATACCTTTCACCATTAACTAAGATAGACTCTCACTGGATTAAAGATTTAACCTTAAGGCATAAAACTATAAAAGTACTAGAAGAAAGTGCAGGGAAAACTCTTGAAGAAATTGGCCTGGGCTAATATTTTATGATGAGGACCCCCAGGGCAAATGAAGCAGCATCAAAAATACACTACTGGGACCTGACAAACCAAAAAGCTTCTGCACAGCCAAGAAACACAAGTAAAGCAAGCAGACAGCCCTCAGAATGAGAGAAGATATTTGCAGGCTATGTCTCTGACAAAGGTTTAATTACCAGAATTCACAAAGAACTCAAACGTATTAGCAAGAAAATAACAAGTGATACCATCGCAGGCTGGGCAAGGGACTTGAAAGAAACTTCTCTGAAGAAGACAGGCGCACGGCCTACAGACATATGAAAAAATGCTCATCATCCTTAATCATCATAGAAATGCAAATCAAAACTACTTTGAGATATCATCTAACTCCAGTAAGATTAGTCCATATCACAAAATCCCAAGACCAGAGATGTTGGCATGGATGTGGAGAAAAGGGAACACTTCTACATTGCTGGTGGGAATGCAAACTAACATGTTCCTTTTGGAAAGATGTTTGGAGAACACTTAGAGAACTAAGTATAGACCTGCCACCCGATCCTACAATTCCTCTATCAGGTATATACCCAGAAGACCAAAAATCACATTATAACAAAGATATTTGTACCAGAATGTTTATTGCAGCCCAATTCATAATTGCTAAATCATGGAAAAAGCCCAAGTGCCCATCGATCCATGAATGGATGAATAAATTGTGGTATATGTATACCAGGGAATATTATGCAACCTTAAAGAAAGATGGAGACTTTACCTCTTCATGTGTACATTGATGGAGCTGGAACATATTCTTCTTAGTAAAGTATCTCAAGAATGGAAGAGAAAGTATCCAATGTACTCAGCCCTACTATGAAACTAATTTATAGCTTTCATATGAAAGCTATAAAACCCAGTTATAACCGAAGAATATGGGGAGGGGGAGAAGAGGGGAGAGGGGAGGATGGGCAGAGGGAGGGTAATTGGTGGGAGCACATCTACGGTGCATCTTACAAGGGTACATGTGAAACTTACTAAATGTAGAATATAGATGTCTTAACACAATAACTAAGAAAAAACCAGGAAGGCTATGTTAACCAGTGTGATGAAAATTTGTTAAATGGTATATAAAACCAGTGTATGGTGAAAAAAAATATAAAATAAAAAATAAAAATTATTTCTTACCTGGTTGGCTGGGGAAGGTAATGATTTTCTCTTCTGGCTTGCTCCATCATCATTGTTTCTGTTTTCCAGAATGAAGAGTCCAAAGTTGACCAGAAATAACATTTATTAATGAACAATAAAGCACACAATAGAAAAGGCCTTATAAATAAAACTATATATTTATTAAAAAAAAATTAGAGAATGATACTTGCTATGGACCCCACTTTAAAGTGAGCAAATTCAGATGGAGTGACGCATTCTGCGTGGGAGGCTCAGGAAAGGCTTCAGAGCTGCAGTACGAGTAGGAGCTAATAGCTGGAGACACCTCCTTATAAGCAGCACTTGTGCAGGCCTGGAAATAGACCAAAAGATTCACTTTCTGGGAGCAGTGTGTTAACAGGGATAATAAGAATATCCAAATGCTTGAGTTCTTTGTAGATTCTGGTTATCAGTTATTTGTCGGGTTTGTAGCATGCAAAGAAGGACACAGCTACAACTCAGACTTTAATCTTACAAAGGCAAACTATGTAACCTAATTGTACTCTCATATTAGTATAATATAAATATTTTTATAATTAACCTTACCCAAATACCAAATAACTAAGATGCATAGCATGAAAATGCTCTATCAGTTTCCCCACAGTGAGCTCTCTTCCCTGCAGATGCCCCTGGCTTTAGAGGCCCAGAGGTCCCTAAGAGAATTCACCTGATTAAGAATCAATCAGCAGCAATGCTGCTGCCTTATCTTCAGGCACAACGCAGACTGAGTCCCATTGTTGGTAATGGATTTGCCCAGCCCCACCCTAGCTCTCACTGGGTTCGTCTGTAAGTACATATAGTGGATACAGAAGCCTGATTTAAGTAAGGAGATCAGTGTGGTATTTTATATATATAAATGTTTATATCCATGAACATTCTTCTTATTTATATGGGCTGTTGTCCTGTCAGCATTAGTACCAAGAGTCCAAAAAGAACACATTTAGATGTACTGACAAGGTTGGCAATATGGCCATCAACTTTTATTTTCATTTTATTTTCACAGTTTAGAGGATTTTATTTATTCTGAAACTAGAGTGACTCATTTTAAATTAAAGTTTTGCATGCAATTAATTAATTACCACAGGAAGTTCTTCCTTAATCTCTACAATCAGCAGGACTCCTTCAAGGGAATGCTTCTTAAGCACAGAATGAAATGGACTTTCTGACTTCCAAGCCACTGGGATCACTTAGGAATTTAGTCCAGCTAAGAGAAACCTCCTAATTATCATGGCTTCAAACAATGCTGTTTTCTTTAGAATTCTCACTCTAAACCTGTGAGAGAAGCTACATAAATCACCAAGTGAACTATACCCAGCATTTTCCTCCCCCACTCTCAGACCCACATCATCACTAGGTCAAAGGATTACAGCCAACTCCAAGTATAACTGGTATGTGCTTCTCTAGAAAATCAGCTGTCACAAACACTTCACCGAGGATACTAGAAACTTGCTAGATATTAAAAGATGCCCCCCTGCCTCAAAAAAGTTAATGTAATCAAAGGATTATATGACTGTTGGGTGGTATGCAATTCTGTAACCCGTTATACCTAATGTAATTTATACTTAATTAGCATAGAGGGTTATTTAAATGTTGGAAATTTGAGCAAGACAGTATGCCTTTGAATTGATAACTTTTGGTGGATCAAAAACTGAGATTGGAAATTGGCACTGCAATAAGAGACTAGGTATCCAAATGAATTAAGAGAAGATTCCCTACATTCTTGAAGGGTTTTTATTTTGTCCCAGTGATGCTGCAATTAACAAACCCTGGGAGAACAGAGCTTCCTTTATGACAAGCTCAGCTGTGGGAAAGCAACCAACAAAACACCACTTCTGAGAAAGGGGAAGCGATGTCAGGGAGTGTCATCTGCTGACGTTTGTTCCCACTCTCACTCCCCTCCCACTCACAAAACTAGAAGCCTTCCTGTCCTCTAACCTCTGAACTCGAAAAGCATGCCAAGGGCTGGTGAGACAGAGGCTGCTGAGAGTCCAGTGTCTATAGCACATATAGCAGAGATGTTTGTGGATAAGGGACCTGCTTAAATTGGTAAAGCAGGCAGGGTGTCAGAGGATTGGGAGACTGAGACTGACATAGAGGCAATAGCGGCAGAAAGCGAGGAAGTGAAGCTGGGAGGAAAGACGAGTTGGAGGCTACAAAATAGATATCTTCATATAAGGAAAGGGATGTTGTGTGCAAAAGGACAATTTATCAAGGTAACATCCCTGGAACTCTGTGCTATGTCCAGCCCTATCCATCCGTGCATCTATTCATCCATCCATCATCTATGCACCAGCTTCATGATATGTGATTTCATGCAACAGCCAGCAGGTGGGGAAATGTTTTAGGTAAGTAAAGGGCCCCAGAAATCACACTGCTTTCTCTATTATTCAGAACCTCCTCAAACTTTGAGTTCAGTGGCTTATTTTCCTATGCAGGCAGGAAAAAAAAGAAACAACAATGAACAGACAAAAATTTTTAACTATTAAAGTCACAGACTAGAAGACTAGGGATCTTTTTTTACAATGAGTGCCTGCATTGTTCATTATTAGGAAGCATAGATCCAAGTTTCCACAGAGCCCAAATTTTCATGAAGAAAAGCAAACCATTCTGTATTCTGCCTTTACCTGAAGTAAGTATTTCACTCCTGAAATAAACTTATTGTTCAGTTTCAAATAAGTCATATTTGGGTCAATTGTAGGTTTTGCAAGTGAAACCTTAAGAGTGAATACAATTTACAAGGACAACTAATTCTTAGAACCTTAGATTAGTGCTTGTCAATATTGCAGAAATAACTAGCATTATTTCTTATATAGAAGAATATTTACCTAGTTCATCTTAGGTAATCCTTATGACAATCCTCAAATTAGGTGTTATCTCAGTTTTACATATGAAGAAACAGGCTCAGGTAGGTTAACTAACTTGTTCAGCCACATGGATATTAAGGTACAAAGCTGACTCCAGTGCCAGGCCTCTCCCCCTGAATTCTTCTTTCCCATCCCAGGTTCGGTACAGCAGCATTTCTCCAAACCATTTCAATAGAGCTGTTCACAGAAGTATGGGAAAATGGTTCAATGCCAAATACATTGAGGAAACTAGCTTAAGGAAAGTCAAACAGGTTTCTCTATGGCCACCTTTCTCAATGCCCAAAACAGACAAAAAGGTATAGGCCTTATTTTTGTTGTTGCCATTATTGAAGGATATCTTCAAAGATAGAGCAGAAAAAATTGTCCTGGGAAAAACCACAAAGTGCCTTGAAATCTTCCTTGCAAACTAGCTCTATTCCAGTGGGTAAGGACTAGCCCTTCTGCAGTCAGGGAACTTGAAGATGCTGTGCTTTGGCGTCTTGGCTCCAGTCCAGCGGAGATACAGGCTGCCCACATCCTGTGGGGGACTAGGGCCAGACAGAGTTTACATCCACAAGACCCTCCTAGAAAATGCACTAAAAGCTGTGCTGCCTCCGGGACAATCCATGACCTCCTGGACAGTAGGGCAGCTGAGCGTAATGAGGAAGGGCACTGTCTCTGATTCCCAGGGCCTATCATTTCCCCAGGTCTGCGGAGCTGGGGGATTGGAGGGCAAGAAGCCCAGCCTTCGTCTAAAGGAATGGTATTGAATGGGCTCTGTGTGCTGAGCAGCAAGGAGGGGTAGATTTCTTCACTGGCCCCTGGCCACTAGCCAAACCTGAAGTAAGTACTGTATATGGTGAATCATTGTTAGCATCGGCATTGCCAGATGCTGGGCAATGCCTATAAAAGAGCCTGCATTTGGAGATGTTGATTTTCTCAAGGGAGCTCGGGTCTCTCTTCTCCATTCTTGCCTCCAGCCCTGCCTCCTCCAATCTACTCTCCACACAGATGCTCAAGAATCAGATATCTGGCTTTATCCTTCCTCTACATAAAACCCTTCAGTAGTTCCAGAAATGGATGCTCCAAGAGGTTAATTAACTTGCCCAAGGCCTCATTGCTTTTAGTTTCTACAAGAGAGCCTTGGCACAGAAAAAGTTTATGCAAAAGATAGTCCACTTAGCCACCACTGCTTTAACCTACAATTGTTAATCTGGCTCCCACCTGCATGCCTTTCTGCCCTCATTTGGCAACCTCAGCCACACATGAACACTCCTGTGAGAATAAACTCAGCTCCGTGTATTTTTCAGGAATCACCACCCCCTTTACCCTCATATCTCTGCATTTTACTTCTCCTTTAGACTGTGAGCTTGTTGAGCCAAGGAATATATATTACTGAGCATTCTATCCCAGCCCACAACACAAAAATGTCATAAATATATGTTGAATGGGTCATACAAAATTTCCCAGGACCCCTGTCTTGAGCTTCCTGACAAAATATGTACATTGGAAATTGAAAGCACCTCACTTTGGCTAATCCAAAAATATATACTGGTTTCTAGCATTTGTGTTTCTTAAGACTCAAGCCGATAAAACAAAATTGATATTGAAACCAGAATATAAGAGGCAGCATGAGGATTAAAATGACTCAAAATGACTCAAAGTAGACCGAGGTATAATAGGGAATAATAGTTTGTATTCCACTGTAGAAGAGCTTCCCACATGGTAATTAATAGCATTTCTTTTGATTCAGTATTGGCTTTTACTGGGCAGCATGTGCAGCTGTTACCAAAAGAGAACGAGTATAGCTGGAGCCCTGCAGGGGGGCAGTCAGGGTGCTATTATTTTCTCTAATCTCGTGGGTCAATTAACAATCCTATACAGGTGTTAGAAACTTGCCTATCTTCTTCACGGTTCATCCCTAGCACACAGCCCAGTGCTAGGAATATAGTAGGTTATCAATAAAAATATGATGAATGAATAAATAACATTGGGTGAAAGGGAACCTAGGACATAAGTAACACTCAAATAGTTAGTGCATGTAAAAATTAAGAGCTCAAACACCAGAGGTAGACTTCCTAGTGTCCAACCCCACTTCTACAAGCTGTGTGATCTTGGGCAAGTCCCCTAACTTCCCTGTACCACCATTTCCTCATCTGTAATATGATGATTCTAGTCACTCTTACCTCAAGGAATTGATGTAAGGATTCATTTTAAAGCATGAAAAGTGCTCAGTGAGAGAGTCTGCTATTAGTATCAATTATTGCTAAGTAATCACAGATGCAGGACAATATGGACATCCACTGTGCACTGAAGTCTGTACAAGTGTGTAATATTTCTTTCCCTTTTGCTCCAGGAGATACAGCTTGCTTAAGTCTATAGCTTCAGTAGCCAAGAGAAGGTTTTGAATATAAAAAGACTGTCTAAAAGTATGGGTGCTTATTCAGCTGTCTAAATTGACTGGCATCCTTACAAATGCTCACTCTGCCACAGCTATTCTTTGCAGTTCAACAATCCCTCGAGACTGTGGCTTCCACCCTTTGCTTGAAAACTTCTCACACTTTGTCACTCCCCTTGGCATGGTCTCATATTTGGCATTTCTTTCTCCCCTAGTCCCTTCAGTTTGATGGCTCAGTGAAACCGTCTGACAATCTCTGTCATCATTTCTCCATAGGGTAATATTTCTTAGATAGTGTCTCTCTGGTTTCATATGCTATATCATAAGGACAAAGGAGAGCCCATCTAAAACTCCTGTGGCAACAGGTCCAAGCCTCAGTGTAAGTGCCCCAGGCCTCTGTTTTCCTTGGTGGTGGAAATTCTCATATCAGAGGCATTATTAATAACAGTTAAGGTCAGTGGCTTTGATGTCCAAGCATCCTAGAACATATACCCACTCAGCTACCTATCTTAGGCATTTTTAACTCTATGGCTCTTGGTTTCCTAATCTTTAAAATGAGAATAATTATATTAACTACCTCACAACTGAATGGGATAGTGCCTAGTATGATACCACATACAAAAAGCATCCAATGAATGTTTTCAACCATTTTCCAACACTAAACACCTAAAACATGGTAGGCATCATTCTAGGTATTTAGCAATCTAGTGGTAAACAGAACATTTTGGCTGCCCTCAAGAAGTTTACAGTCATGTGTGTATAATAAGCAAGTAAACACACTGATATGCCCTAAGACATATAAGGCAATTTATGTGAAAGGTAAACCTGTACCATGTACTAATGTAAACAGCTTACCAATGCTTTTAACAAGCTAAGAGAGACTAAGAAAACTAAGCCATTGTTAGCTGTTACACATACCTTTCAAGCTAGCATGTTGTCTACTGAAATGAATTCTCTGCATGTTTGTAAATCTGACCTTCAACATGCAGTCTGATATCTGTCTCTTACAGACTGGCAGAGAGGTACACCTAAGAGAGTCACCTAATCTGGACTTTAGGAGGTGCAACAGGAAAGGACCAGAACAGGAAAGCTTTCCCTGGGCTTAAATAATGAGTAGAAGTGAGCCAGTGAAAACTGACAAGAAGGATGGCCCAGGCAGAGGAGGATACTCTATGCCATGTTAGCTTCAATGGGTGCAATTTCAGATCAGGAAGCAGAGGTAAAACTTATAGCCTGGTTAATAAACAAGCCCTAAAAACTAGTACCAGTAAAAACTAAAATCATATAGGTATTTTTTATCCATATTCTAACTTCCCCTCATTTGGATAAAATTAAACACAAGGTAAAATAATATCCAGATGAACTAGGCAAGTATCATTTATACTAACCACGCAATATGATATGAACAAATGTAACTAGTCCCAGAATCATATTGCTTAATTAGCCTAATTTTACCCATCACATCCGACCATCTTTGTGGTATATTGCTGCTACACATATCCTTATCCTATGAATATTAGTGCTCCAGAGAGCCATATCTTTAGTGGGATACAATGAAGGTATAATCACAGCACATGTCAATAAGGTCTCCAGGAGTCTACACATGTCAGTTATCAACACTATATTTGGACATAAGAGTGGAGGGGAGTGCTGAGAGCTCAAAATTGCAGGTAGAGTATATATATAGTCTTACCGAGTTTTATACCTGGCAGGAGAGTGCCATGGCACCCTAGTAGGGGAAGTAGGTCCAGTTTTTAGAGGGTCTCTCCTGTGGAGTATTATGGAGGACTTTTGAACTCTGCTTGTTTATTTATGGGGTACTTTGAGCTGTTCTCATAGAGGAGGGGACTCCCATCTGCTTGGTGACGGATTCTGTACCTTTTGTTTGTATCCTTGGGGTCACAGCTTGCCTCAGCAGGGTTGATGTTCGTTCTTCAACCTTCTCTCTTGGCACAGCTCTAATCTGCCAGGTTACTTGGTACATTTCTGTCCTTTAACTCTCCTTCTGGATGGGAGTCTCTGTGGAAAGCTGGCTTCAGTCAGCCATTTTGTCTCTGCCTCGATCTATAAAGCTGTTTTTAAGGAATAAACCTTTCATATTTATTTTCTTTCTCCTAAAAGCAAAAGAAGAAAATTCTAAGGACCTAAGGATGTGACTTAGTCAGTTATAGCAATGAGGCTGTTATTGTACATTTCTAATGGGTCCAGATGCAGTTACCCAGGTACTAGGATAAGAACAAAGTAAAATTAATTAAACAAACCTTACAGGAATATGTGTTATATTTTTGGTAGCATTTTCTTTTTTTAAAATCAGCTTAAAGGAAGTATGTATGGGCCAGGGACTTGAAGACAAACTTTGCTGAATAAGACAGGCACACAGCCTACAGACATATGAAAAAATGCTCATCATCCTTAATCATCAGAGAAATGCAAATCAAAACTACTTCGAGATATCATCTAACTCCAGTAAGATTAGCCCATATCACAAAATTCCAAGACCAGAGATGTTGGCATGGATGTGGAGAAAAGGGAACACTTCTACATTGCTGGTGGGAATGCAATTTAATACATTCCTTTTGGAAAGATGTTTGCAGAACACTTAGAGATCTAAAAATAGACCTGCCATTCAATCCTATAATTCATCTACTAGATATATACCCAGAAGAACAAAAATTACATTATAACAGAGATATTTGTACCAGAATGTTTATTGCAGCCCAATTCATAATTGCTAAGTCATGGAAAAAGCCCAAGTGCCCATTGATCCACGAATGGGTTAATAAATTGTGGTATATGTACACCAGGGAATATTATGCAGCCTTAAAGAAAGATGGAGACTTTATCTCTTTCATGTTTACATGGATGGAGCTGGAACATATTCTTCTTAGTAAAGTATCTCAAGAATGGAAGAAAAAGTATCCAATG
>CAUYPK010004323.1:0-15320 GCA_963574355.1 Loris lydekkerianus | reverse complement strand
TTACAATTGTGTCACAGGCAACAGGGGAGATCCCAGGGGAGAAGGTCACACGGGTAAGTCCATGGTCCCTGAAGACAGAAAGAATAATTTATCCTTGGTTCCTCCTCCAGCTTGGTCCCCCAACCACAGCACACAGCCTGCGGTGTGGAAACACCCTGAGATCAAGGCAGGGGCATGGCTGCAGCTGGCATTCCTGATGAGTGACGGGTGCGTTAGAGTGAGGAGAGGTGTAGGTTGGTACTGACCAGCGGAGCCTGGTGCTCCTGTGGGCCCTCTGCCCAGGGGCATGAGCTGTGGGGTCTGACTGAGTGTGGGGACCAAGGAGGTGGGAGAGACACAGAGTTCACTGATGACAAATGATAATGAATTGCCTTCATCATTTGGCTATTCTTTTATTTGGAACTCTCTATTATTGGTTTTATTTGGAATTCTCTATTAACTGAGAGCAGAGTCAGGGACGACAGACCAAAACGTTTCTGCAGAAGTGTTGTGGCATTGTGGATGTATTTGTGAAATGACAGGCAAGAGGACTTGTTTATAGACTTCCTTACCTCTTTTCCTCTGTGACACTGGGAAAAATGCCTTCCCTTCTGGAGCCCTTGTGAATAGTAAGTTACTATATGGCAAAGTTATTCCAAGTTTGGTGAGGCTTAAAGCAGGAATTGGGAAACATTTTTGGTAGAGGGCCAGAGCAAATAGTTTAGGCATCAAATATAGTCTATTCAATTCTGTTCCATAAAAGCAGCCATCAAGGGTGTGTAAACAAATGGGAATGGCTGTGTCCCAATAAATCCTTATTTATAAAAGCAGTTGGTGGGCAGGATTAGGTGCATAGACTACAGTGTGATCATCACTGGAATTGAGTCCCAACCAGTATTTGCATTATATATTTCTCACTCTAGGTTAGGTAGTTCAAGACTGAAACTGTTGAAGCAGTCATGTTTCTCTGTGAATCATGTTTCTGTGAAAGACCCCTCTTCTGATGTAGGTAAGGGGACTATAAAGCTGGAAGAAGGGTAAGAGGGAGTCATAACAAGATGACTTAGATAAGTCATAAATTATCCATGTCAGAGTGAATTTGACTAATTAATGACTATGTGTGACTTTGTATGGGTATGTGTTTGGTAAAGTTTAAAAGTATGTGTGTGTGAAGTGTCATAGTGAAGAACTATTTGTGTGAACTGTGAAAATGTGTGTTGTATAAATCTTCATCAGTATTGATGTAAGTGAGTACGTGTGATTGTGACTGTACAGGTGAGTGTGTGTGAAAATATGCATCTGAATGGAAGAGAGGGAGAGAGAGAGTATGTGTGTGTGTGTTTATAGCTGGCAGAGCTGGAATCAAACCCAGGTAGGTCTGACTCTAAAACCCATATCCTTTTTCCTATATTAAACTATCTTACATGTTTTAAAAGTTGTGGCATAAATTAGAAGAATTGAAAGGGAGAGGGACAGAAGCCCAAGATATGTAGTTATATAGTGAACATAACAAAATGGATGTTTTTAAAACCAATAGAAGTTTTGGCCCTTAGTCTGTTTCAAATAGGCTAACTGTAACAAATTGTCTGTCTTCAGACAAGTTATCTGAGTGTCAGTTTTTTCATCCATAAACTAGTGATAATTTCTTTTACACAGGGTTGGTGTCCGGATTAGAAATAATAGCTATGTAACCCTTCATAGGGATTTAATAATTGCTATTATAAAAGTAAGAGACTTAATAATGAAAGTTGGAGATTATGAATGAGAAGAAAAAAGTGACATTAGATTTGGTAGTTGTGATGTGATAGACCATTTTTGAGAAGAAAGCTTTAGCAGCATGCTGGGCTTACCAGGAAATTGGCAGTGGGTAAATATAAAGAAGGAAGTGAGAGAACAGATGAAGAGAGAGAACATCACTTCTTTTATGAAACTCAGGTGAAGGGGAGGTGAGACACGTGAACATATTTACACAGTAAGGAGAAGGAGCCAACAGAGAAAGAGAAGTTGACATTACTGGAATTGATGGATTAATGGAGAGATGTAATTAAAGAGAAGATAGGGAGGTCTGGTGTGCCGATGAAGGGCTTAGCCTTAAACAGGAGGAAGAGGAAAAAGGTATGTGACTATAAATAAATTCATAGGTGGCTGAGCAAGGGTGGAAAAATTTAAGGGAGTTCACAATGGATGACTTTATGTCCTTGAATTAGCAGTCAGGAAATCACAGTACCCTGATGAATCGAAATAGAGTGGAGCAGGGCAGACACAAAGTGATTGAAGCCACCTTGGAAAGCCAAAATTCAGCTCCACCATTTGTTGGCCAGGTGACCTAGGTGGGTGGGTGCTACCTAAATTCTCTAAGCTTTATGTGCTCCCCTAAAGTGTGTGAAATGACTACAGTTACCTCAGGCTGTGGCGACCCACACAGTGGCTTCGTAACTGACCTCTGTCTCATTCTGCAGCCTCCTCCCCTCACGTTCATCTTACACAATACTGCAGGTGAGGGAATTACCTACTCTCAGTGCAAACTTCCCCACACCATTCCCTCACTACAAACTCCTCCCACTTCAACATAATCTAAAGTCCATAGACGACTACTCAGATCCCTCAGTGATTTGCCCGCTGCCTCACCTGCATTATTTTCCACCATTTCCTCTTTCCTGTTAACCTTGTATCATTCTAATTTCTTCCAAACCCTATGTCTTTTCAGATCTCCATGATTTCATTCAAGTTCTTCCCTCATCACATTCCTATACTTGGCAAGCTCCTACTTACTCTTAATAACGTGGCACCTTCAGAAAGCCTCTTCTGAGCTCATAGGGAGTTGACCATGTACCCCCAGCTCCCTGAATTTTGCTTTTCCTCTAGAGTATCTATATTAATAGAGAGAGACATTTTGGTTGACTATCTCCCCCTATGTAGGTCCTCAAGGATTTGTTAAATTGATAGGCAACTCAGCATTTTTTTTTTCTTTTTGAGATGCTCATCACATTTGGACGTTCAAAGTGGAATCTAAAGTTTTTGTTATTTACAGCTCTTAACTGCTTATAACAACCTGAGATTAAGATCTTTGGGACTCTAGATTGGAGGGCCTCTCTTACACATGCTCTAATCCATCCTATTCCCAACTTTAGTCTTAAGGTGATAAAGAGAGGCTCAGAGCAGGGAAGTCATTTTACTGAGATCCCCACAGCTAGTGAAAACTGTAGAATGGAAAAGAATTTTAGCTCTGTCTCTTGACTTCCTCACTGGAATCCTTTTCACTGCTTCCACCAATGGGAAATGATCTGATGCCTCCTCCCTATTTCAATCCCATTCAGTTTTGGGGAAAACAGAAGAGCTGACTGCCACATCCTACACACAGGTGACCTGTCCTGGGCATGGCAACTCCCAACTTTACAAGTACCAGCCATTCACTCTTCATTCTGCTGGGCATCCCTGGCTTGGAAGACCAGCACACATGGATCTCTCTCCCCTTCTTTGTTTCCTACCTTGTTGCTGTCCTTGGGAATAGCCTCCTCATCTTCATCATCATCACTGAACGCAGCCTCCATGAACCCATGTACCTCTTCCTCTGCATACTGGCTGTGACTGACCTCATCCTGTCTACTACTACTGTGCCGAAGGCCCTAGCCATATTCTGGTTCCATGCTGGGGAAATCTCCCTTGATGGCTGTGTCACCCAAATCTTCTTCATTCATGCGACCTTCATTGCTGAATCAGGAATTCTGTTGGCAATGGCATTTGACCGTTATGTGGCCATCTGTAACCCACTGCACTATACCACAGTGCTCAGTCATGCAGTAATCATAAGGGTTGGCTTGGCCGTGGTCCTGAGAAGCTTCTGTGTGATACTCCCAGATGTGTTTCTGGTGAAGCGACTGCCTTTCTGCCACAGCAATCTGCTGCCACACACCTACTGTGAGCACATGGCTGTGGCCAAGTTTGCTTGTGCCGATATTCGTGTCAATGTTTGGTATGGCTTGTCTGTCCTTCTCTCTACTGTGATGCTAGACGCCTTGTTCATCTTAGTTTCTTACAGCCTCATCCTCTACACAGTCTTCCATCTCCCTTCCCAAGGAGCTCGACAAAAGGCTCTGGGCACATGTGGTTCGCACCTTGGGGTCATTTCCATGTTCTACTTGCCTGGCATCTTTACCATAATCACCCAGAGGTTTGGGCACCATGTGCCACTCCATACACACATTCTGCTGGCCAATGTCTGCATGTTGGCTCCTCCCATGCTGAACCCCATCATTTATGGGATCAAGACCAAGCAGATCCGAGAACGAGTGCTCAATGTTTTGTCTTCACAATGGAAATGATGCTGAGTTTGACGGATCAGGTGGTATGTTTACCAACAGAGGGCTTCATACTTTTTTGATCTATTTTGTAGAGACTGTGAACAAAGTGACTTGTTTATCACTTTGAAAATAAGATTTCCATGTGACTTTGAGAAGGTAGTGTTTAGGAAAGAGCATGAGCTTTTGCATCAGGCTTAGGTTTAATCCCAGCTTCACTAATAATGTATTTGATCTTGGGTAAATTACATATACTCTCACAGACTCTTCTTCACATATGCTTAGGTTTCCAGAAAAAAAGGAATATCAAAATCACAGTAACCAAATTAAACAATGGGAAAACTTTATCTTCAAAGAGCTTATCCAGAACTTATCCAGGGTATTACAATGAAAACATGACACTTACTATATTTAATGTCATTTAAAATATATTTTATCAAATACATTACTTAAACATTAATTTTTAATTCAACTTGTTGATATGTTGTTTATGATATTGCATCCTCATGTATAAATAAAATATGTTTGTAATTTCCCTTTATAATAATGTATTTTTTTTCAATTTTAATATCAGATGTATCCAGATGATTTATATGATCTTGAAGTATTTCTTCTTTTCCTGTTGTCTATAAGATTTAGCATGATCTGTTTCTTGAAATTACCTTTTATATTTATTTATAAATATAAGTTGTCTATTTTTTGAGACTATGGAAAAAAAATAAGAAGTTAACTGATGACTTCATACTGAACCTTAGAGTCAAAGCATTCTGTAATAGACATACTCTTATTTGACAATGTGAATGTTATTTTTTTGCATTATTATTATTGCTCAATAAATTATTATTGCTCAATAAATTTGATACAAGACAATGCCTTAAACTTCACATATTTTATGTCTTGATTGTACCATTATAATAGGGCTGTGATAAACACAAAGTATGAACAAAGTATGAATTTTATCCCTTAGGTGTTTGGACCTTGAATATTCATGATATGGAGTAAATAGTGGATACATTCTTCTTTTCCCTTTCCAACTTACCATCATTAAAATTTTGTTATAATAATTTCTTCCTCTCCTAATTCAAAAGAAAGCTATAGAATCAAAAGTGATAAAATTATTGAACAGGTTTTGACCTCTATATGAAAATATTAAATAGTAAACAGAATTATTAGTGGTGGTAGAGTCTTCCTTTATCTATCAAGAGAATTTTTATGTGACAAGCAAGAGTGTACCTGGTTCACTTGTTATAGACTACTGGAGGAGGTAAAAGTTAAAATACTGCCTTCCAGGGCAAGATGGTGACTGAGTAACAATTTCTGTACAACTGGGTGCAGTAAGTTCGGGGAGAGAAGACTCCGGGCATCTCTGGCTGGTGGGATCTTCTCAGAAGCTTCCCTTTGGTGGCACGGGGAGTCAGCAAGACACTTCTGGATCCCATGAGTAGGACAAAATAAGTGGAAAACTGCCAAGGGGTAAGATGCGTTTGTTTGGTTGGAGGCTGCCCTCAGCTGTAACCATAGCAACAGCAAGATGGCAAGCAGGAAAAGCCTTATGTGTGGGCGGCTGTTTTGGTTAGTTTGGAGTTGGGCACTCAATTGAACTGCCTTGGGAGATCTTGGGTGGGTGTACAATGACTTTGAGCATTGCCTGGGGCCCCGGTCTGAGCCGTGGTGCTAATATCATTCAGCTTTGGGCTGCCCACACAGCCACTGTGGGGGAGTTGCCTCTGTGGGTCACAGCATGGGGATTGGCCTAGAGACCTTGGGCGAATAATCTAGTGACTGAGCTGCCCAAAGACGGAAACTGAGATGCTGGGGAAGAGCAGATAAAATTTCCCACAATTTTATCCCTTAGGTGTTTGGTCAATTACAGCCTTGGCCCTCAGGGGCATAGAGCGAGAACAGTTTTGGTGCAATGGATAAGAGGGCAGGAATGCCAGGAGAGATCCCAGGAATAAGTGCTTTCCTTGGAAAGCTTCTGCTTAGCCAAGGTTCACAGTTTCGAGTGTCTCTTAAGCAGGCTGAGGAGACATTTGGGCTCCCAAGCCTGTGAGTTCTGAGAAATCAGCAGAGGCCTCCAGTCTCCATCTTGTATAGCAGTATCAACATGTAATTAACATCTCATACCTCAGAGGCTCACCTGTTGCCCGGACAATATTCAGCAAGACATTTATATAATGTTTTGGTGTTTTGATTTTGGGGTTTTTGTATTGGGCACTTTTTTTTTTCTTAATTTCAACATTTCCTTCTACATTTTTCTTATTTTTTTTTTTTCACTTTTTTCTTCTCTATTCTGGTTTAAATACAATCTTCCATTTTTGCCTTCTTTAACAATTAGAACTTCATTTTTGCTAGTGTTTCTGCCCATATTATTTGTTTTCCCCCCCAATTCTATCCCATAAACATTTTTTTTTTGTTTGTTTTGGTTTGATTTATAATATTTTTGTTTTTCCTCTCTACCTGGTGGTGGTTGGGTACTGTGTCTGATCAGGTTGGCAAAGAGCTGCTGACCTCGAGGGAACCACCCAACCCAGCACCCTCTGAGGTTGGGGGTTTTTAAGGTTGGGTCAAAGTTTCCTACTATACACCTATATTACTCCTTTCTCCTTCTTTTGGTGCCTCTCTTCTTTTGTCAATAGTTCCTTTTACTCACCCCCTCTTATTTTTCTTTATTCTTTCTTTTTTAAATCTTTTTTTTTTTCCTTCTTGCTCATTCATCTTCTTGTCCTACTGGTCCTTTACCAATAAGACTCATAGGCTAGAAGCAAAGTAACTTAAAGAGCAAGAGGAAGTGAAAGGAAAATTAGGGCAAGGAAACAAACATAAGAAAACACTCATGAAGAAGAATCAGCAGAAAAATCCTGGCAACATGAAATGCCAGTCCAGAGGACCCCCTTCAAGGGGCAGTGAGGTAGCTACAGCAGAGGATTTCACCTACAAAGAAATGTGAGAGATGACCGAAGGGGAATTTAAAGTACAGATGATGAAAACAATGAAGGAAATTGCTGAGAAAGGAAAAATAACCAAAAGGAAATCCAAAAACAGAATCAAGTAAGAGATGAACGATACAAAGAATACAGAAAGGGTATAGCAGCTCTGAAGGAACTGAAGCAGTCAATTAGGGAACTTAAAGATGCAATAGAAAGTATCAGCAACAGATTAGATCATGCAGAAGAAAGAATCTCAGAGGTAGAGGATAAAGCTCTTGAGATAACTCAGATAGTTAAAGAGGCAGAAAAGAAGAAAGAAAAAACAGAACATTCACTGACAGAATTATGGGACTTTATGAAGCGTTCAAGCATATGAGTGATACATATCTCAGAAGGGGAAGAAGAATGCCCCAGAGGAATGGAAGGCATTCTAGAGAATATTACCAATGAAAATTTCCCAAATATCACCAAAGATTCTGAAATACGCCTTTCAGAGGAATACCGGTTCGCTGGTCACCTAACTCAAATATGGCTTCTCCAAGACACATTGTGATGAATCTATCTAAAGTCAAGACAAAAGAAAAGATTTTGCAAGCTGTTGGGAGTAAGCGCCAACTGACCTACAGGGGCAAATCCATCAGGTTGACCGCGGACTTCTCTAATGAAACTTTTCAAGCCAGAAGACAACGGTCATCTATTGTTAATCTACTTAAACAGAACAGTTTCCAGCCCATAATTCTATATCCCACTAAGCTAAGCTTTAAAATTGATAAAGAAATCAAATCTTTTACTGATATGCAAACATTGAAGAAATTTGCCACAACAGGACCAGCTTTACAGGAAACATTTCAACCTGTTCTACACACTGATCAACACAATGGACCTTCAGCAAAGTAAACACCCAGAAATTAAAGGACAGAACCTAGCTTCTGTAATGATGCAAAAGACAAAACTAAGCAATGGACTTTCACATAATAAGATGAATAGAATGCTACCACACTTCTCACTTATCTCAATAAATGTCAATGGGTTGAATTCCCCTCTGAAGAGGCATAGATTATCTGATTGGTTTAAAAATCACAATCCATCTATTTGCTGTCTGTAGGAAACACACCTCATGTCAAAAGACAAATTAAAACTCAGAGTTAAGGTTTGGAAGTCATTTTTTTAGGGAAATGCAATTCAGAAGAAAAGAAGGGTTGCAATCTTATTTTCAGATACATATGGATTTAAAAGCAACTAAAGTCAAAAAAGACAATTATGGTCACTTCATATTGGTCAAGGGAAAAATACAACAAGAAGACATTTTAATTATAAATGTTTATGCACCCAATTTAAATGCTCCCAAATTCTTGAAACAGACCTTACTTAGTCTGAGCACTATGATATACTATAACACTATGATAACAGGGGACTTTAACACCCCTCTCTCAGAGCTGGTCAGATCCTCTACATAGAAATTAAACAAAGATATAAGTGAGTTAAATGAGACACTAGAACAACTGTGCTTGATAGATGTATATAGAACATACATTCTTCTCATCATCTCATAGAACATTCTCCATAATTGATCATATCCTAGGACACAAAACAAACCTCAACAAAATCAAAAGAATTGAAATTTTACCTTGCATCTTCTCAGACCACAAGGCACTCAAAGTGAAACTCAACTCCAACAAAAATGTTCAACCTCACACAAAGGCATGGAAGTTAAACACCCTTATGCTGAATGACAGTTGGGTGCAGGAAGAAATAAAAAAGGAAATCATTAACTTCATTAACAACAATGAAGATACAAGCTACCAAAACCTATGGGATACAGCAAAAGCAGTCCTGAGAGGAAAATTTATCACTTTAAAAGCCTGTATTCAAAAAACAGAAAAACAGCACATCAACAAACTCAAAAGCCCTCTAATGCAATTGAAAAAAGAACAATCTATGAAAATATTCCAAATTGTATATAAAACCAGCACATCATTCCCCATGATTGCTTTAATGTACACAGCTCTGAGTTAATTAAAAAAAAAAAAAAAGAGGAACAATCTAAGCCTAAATCCAGCAGAAGAAAGGAAATATCCAAAATTAAATCAGAGGTCAATGAAATTGAAAACAAAAGAATCATTCCGAAAATTAATGAAACAAGGAGTTGGTTTTTTTAAAAAATAAATAAAATAGATAAACCTTTGGTTAGACTAACTAGAAATAAAAAATTAAAATTTTTTGTAACCTCAATCACAAATGATAAAGGGGAAATAACAACTGATGCCACAGAGACACAAGAGATTATCTCTGAATACTGCCAGAAACTCTATGCCTCCGAATTTGACAATGTGAAGGAAATGGATCAATATTTGGAATCATACCCTCTCCCTAGCCTTAGCACAGGTGAAATAGATCTCCTGAATAGATTAATTTCAAGCACTGAGATTAAAGAAACAAAAAAAAAATCTCCCAACAAAAAAATGCCCTGGTCTGGATGGCTTCACACTAGAATTCAATCAAACCTTCAAAAAGGAGATTATTGCTATATTCCAGAAATTATACCAAAAAATTGAGGAAGAAGGAATTTTGCCCAACACATTCTATGAAATAAACATCACACTGATACCAAACCAGGAAAAGACCCAATAAAAAAAGGAGAACTTTAGACCAATTTCACTAATGAATATAGATGCAAAAATTCTCAACAAATTTCTAGACAATAGGTTACAGTTTATCATCAAATGATTCATATATCACGATAAATTGTATTTCATCCCAGGGATGCAAAGCTGGTTTAATATACGTAAATCCATAAAGTTATTCACCACATCAATATAAGCAAAAACAAAGCCCATATCATCCTCTCAATAGGATGCAGAAAAAGCATTTGATAAAATCCAGTATCCTTTCTAATTAGAACAGAGAAGAATTTAGGCATAGGTGGCACATTTCTTAAACTGATTGAAGCTATCTATGACAAACCCACAGCTAAATTTTACTGAATGGCATTAAACTGAAAGCTTTTCCACTTAGAAGTGGAAACAGGCAAGGTTGTCCTCTGTCGTCATTACTATTTAACATAGTGCTGGAAGTTCTAGCCAATACAATTAGGCAAGACAAGAAAATAAAGGGCATCCAAATGGGAGTAGAGGAGGTCAAACTCTCCCTTTTTGCTGATGATATGATTTTATACTTAGAGAACCTCAAAGACTCAACCACAAGACTGTTGGAAGTCATCAAAAAATATAGTAATGTATCAGGATATAAAATCAATGTCCACAAGTCAGTTGCCTTTGTATACACCAAGAACAGCCAAGATGAAAGGCTAATTAAGGACCCAACTCCCTTCACCAGAGCCCAAAATAACATGAAATACCTAAAAATATACCTAACAAAAGAGGTGAAGGACCTCTATAAATAACATTATGAAACCCTAAGAAAGAAAATAGCAGAGGACTTTAACAAATGGAAGAACATACCGAACATACCATGCTCATGGCTGGGAAGAATCAACAATGTTAAAATGTCTATAGTTCCCAAAGCAATTTGCAAATTCAACACCATCCCTATTAAAATACCAACATCGTACTTTCAAGACTTGGAAAAAAGGATTCTTTGTTTTGTATGGAACCAGAAAAAAACCTGTATAGCTGAAGCAATTCTTAGTAATAAAAACAAAGCCAGGGCATCAGCATATCAGACTTTAGGATATACTACAAGGCCATAGTTGTCAAGACTGCATGGTGAAGGCACAAAGAATAGTGACATAGACATTTGGAATCCAATAGAAAACAAGAGAAAACCAGGAAATAAACCAACAACTTACAATCACCTAATCTTTGATAAACCAAACAAGAACATACCCTGGGGGAAAGACTCCCTATTCAATAAATGATGCTGGAAGAACTGGATATCCACATGTAAAGACTAAAAGTGGACCCACACCTTTCTCCACTCACAGAGATTGATTTAAGATGGATAAAGGACTTAAATTTAAGGCATGAGATGATAAAATTTCTCAAAGAAAGCATAGGAAAAACACTGGAAGATATCGGTCTGGGGAAAGACTTTATGAAGAAGACTGCCATGGCAATTGCAACAACAAAAATAAACAAATGGGATTTAATTAAACTGAAAAGCTTCTATATAGCTAAGGAGACAACAACCAAAGCAAATAGACAACCTATATAATAAGAAAGGATATTTGCATATTTTAAATCAGACCAAAGCTTAATAACTAGGATATATAGAGAACTTAAATTAATCCACATGGAAAAAGCCGACAATCCCATACATCAATGGGCAAGAGAAATGAACAGAACCTTCTCCAAAGAAAACAGATGAATGGCTAGCAAACATATGAAAAAATGCTCATCATCCTGAATTATTAGAGAAATACAAATAAAAACCACCCTGAGATAGAATCTAACCCTAGTGAGAATGGCCCATATCACAAAATCTCAAAACTGCTGATGCTGGTGCAGATGTGGAGAGAAAGGAACACTTTCACACTGCTGGTGGGACGGCAAAATAATACAACCTTTTTGGAAGGAAGTATTGAGAAACCTCAAAGAACTCAATCTAGACCTCCCATTTGATCCTACAATCCCACTACTGGGCATCTATCCAGAGGGGGGGAATTTTATTATAAAGACACTTGTACTAGACTGTTTATCATAGCTCAGTTTACAATCACCAAAATGTGGAAATGGCCTAAATGCTCTCAAGCCAGGAATGGATTGGCAATCTGTGGTATATGTATACCATGGAATACTATTCAGCCATTAAAAAATGGAGACTTTGCAGCATTTGTATTAACCTGGATGGAAGTGAAACACATTATTCTTAAGGAAGCATCACAGGAATGGAGAAGGATGAATCCTATGTATTCAACTTTGATACAAGGACAATTAATGACAATTAATGATATGGTGGGGATGCGGGAAGGGGAGAGCAGACCGAGAGAGAAGGAGGGAGGGCATGAGGGAAAGGAAAAGAAAAAAAAAATGAAAAGAAAATAGTGACTAATTCTCACATAAATTGGAATTAATTTTGATCAAAGTACATTATTTGAACAATAATTTTTAATGCAACTTGTTAATATGTTGTTTAGGATGTTGCATCCTCATTTAGAAGTGAAATATGTTTGTAATTTCTCTTTGCAATAATATATTTTTTCTAATTTTAATATCAGTTATATCCAGATGAAGTAGAATTATTCTGAAGTATTTTTGGCATGATTTTTTTTTAAATTATCTTCTCTTTTTATTTATAAATATTAGTTGTCTATTTTTTGAGACTTTGGAGAAAAAAAAAATAAGTTGACTGATGACTCCATACTGAACCTCAGAGTCAAACATTCTATGATAGACATACTTTTATCTGACAATGTGAAAGTTACTTTTTTCACATGATGATTATTATTATTATTGCTCAATATTTCATTGCAGCAATCATGTGATTTCTTTTTCAAATGTGTTTATCTTCATTTGTTCTTTACGAGGTTTCTGTTTCTAGTCCTTATCTTAAACATTGCTATTGTTATGAAATTTTAAGCCTTTTTAATTTTGTGAAGGCAAAAAGTGGAAACCAAATAAACACATGTATATGTATAAAGAAAATTTTTTAAAAAGTGAAAATACTATGAAATTTGTACTCCTTGATTTCTTTGGTGAAGACCAAGGATAGTGTGTCATCTGTGTCATGGACATTTGCACATATCAAAGTACCTTGATATGCCAAAGTATTCGAATTTTGAGAAATAAAGGTATTTAAGTTTGCATCATGATAATCATCTCCTCCAGCTAGTATATCAACTGAAGGGAGGAAAGCATCACTTACTTGGCTAACTCCAAAGCAGTAACACAAGCTTATTTTATAGTCTACCTCTTTTTTCATATTTCTCCATGAGTCTGACATACACAACCAACCATTCCTGGTGCATCCTCATTTGAATACTCATGAATTCTTCTTCATATTCCTTCTCTAGTTTGTCAACCATGGCTCTGGGTGACTTTGCCAATGTATCCTTATTTAGCTCAGTAATGCTGTTGTTTTGCCTGAGAATTTAGGACCTGGGCTTTTCCTGTTCTTTTCATCTTTTTGTTCTTTTCATCTTTTCTTTGTAGGATTTCCCTTCTGCACAGTGTTAAGGAGGTCTAGTACTGATGCTTAGAAACAACTTTGTGATCATTAAACTCTTTTCCAAGTCACTGACATCTTTATACGGTACCTACATTTTTCATGAAATGTGTAGCAGATGAGCCGAAGGTAGCCCAAGATCGTATTTTTGATAAGGAATCAGGGTTCCTGGAAAGCCAGGGGTCTCTCATGGTCTGTTGGGTTGTGATTCAGGTGTAGAGTTCCATTGTTCCCATATTAAAAACTTAAAGAAAGTTATGTTGTCACCAGTTCAGGTTGTTACCTACGTCCTGGCCTTCATGTCAATCAGGGTTCAACCAGAGAAGCAGACATAGTGGTAGATATATATTAAGAGATTTACTGCAAGAAATTAGCTTACACAGTTGTGGGGACCCAAAAGGCCATTGCTATATTCATAGGGCAGGCTGTGAAGAAAGGCAGGCTAGATAGAGTTCTCAGGCTTGAGCTAAAATTATTATTCCTACGTGCTAGGTGTAACATCATATTCTTTTGTTTATTTATTTTTTTATTAAATGATAGCTGTGTACATTAATATGATCGTGGGGTACCATACACTTGGTTCATAGACTGTTTGACACATTTTCATCACACTAGTTAACAAAGCCTACACCTGCGGTGCATCTTACAAGGGTATATGTAAAACTTGGTAAATGTAAAATGTAAATGTCGTAACATCATATTCTTATCAGAATTTTCAGTTCTGCTCTTAAAGCCTTTTACCTGAATGGTTTAGAACCTGCAAGATTACATAGGATAAGCTCCTTTGCTTAAAGTCAAATGATTGTGCATTTTAATCACATCAACAAAATATCTTCATAGTAAACTCTAGGTTCCTCATTAAGACTCTAGGAAAGCTTTTAACCTAGCCAAGGGGACACATCGAAAGACCATCATACCTTCTATTTGGATTGCTATTTCTAATAATAGTGATATAATTTGACAAGAAGACTTAAACACTCATTTCCTCTTTAAAAAGTTACAAAGTTATTAAAACAATTTTAAGAACATAAAATTTTATAATTAAGATCTTTAGTTTCAAATATAAAAAAATCAGTGGTCTTTTTAAAAAACTGCATACAATTAATGCCTTTTAAAAATAAGTATGTTGTAAAATTTAATTTTAAGGCAAATGAAATATTGGGTGTTATAAGCCAGAGATTTGTTAATAAACATTGTGTGTAATTTTATTTTTATTTTTTATTTTTTTTTTGACACACTGCATACATCCAAAAAAGCATGATTTCATTTTATTGAAATAGGGTATTACAAATCATTAAGTAGAGTGGATGTAAGTTAATGAGAAAAATAAGATCTCATGTAAGGCCAATAATGTGTAACACATTGCCAATAAAATTACTTTAACATACAAGAATAGCTGTTTCTATTACTGAGGTTAATTTTATTCCCTAGCAATGATGAGAATTATGCCCATGGTATCACAAGTCATGAATTATTTGCTCTGAGTTTTTTTTACTGCTTGGAAGAGTAGTTTATAATAAAAATCAATATCATGTGACTATCAACATAACAGTAATATCCTTTGTCAATTTTTTTTTTTCATTTCAGATTAATATGAGGTTAAAAATGATTACACTACATTGTTTGTATTTGTTAGGTAAAGTCCAAAATGCAGTTGAGCTCTTCGCTCAGGAGGTGTGTTGTAGACCCTCACATTATGCACATTAGGTGAGAGCTTCCCCCTCCCCCTCTTTCCTCTCCTCTCTATCCTCCCTTCTCATCTCTATTTCTCCTCCCCTTCCCTAACTTGAATTTAAATGTTTTTCTCTTGTGTGGGTATATAGTTCTTAATCTGCTAGTTTCATATTAGTATTGAGTACACCAGATACTTGCTTTTCCATTCTTGTGATACTTTACTAAGGAGAATGTTCTCCAACTCCTTCCAGGTTAATACAAAAGATGTAAGGTCTCCATCTTTCTTTATGGATGCATAGTACTTCATGGTATACAT
>CAUYPK010004322.1:0-11210 GCA_963574355.1 Loris lydekkerianus | reverse complement strand
CAGATGGAGATAGGTGCCTGCTTACAGATGGAGACAGGTGCCTGCTTACACAGGAGACAGGTGCCTGTTTACAGATGGAGACAGGTGCCTCCTTACAGATGGAGACGGGCGCCTACTTACAGATGGAGACAGGTGCCTTCTTACAGATGGAGACAGGTGCCTACTTACAGATGGAGACAGGTGCCTGCTTACAGAGGAGACAGGTGCCTGCTTACAGATGGAGACAGGTGCCTGCTTACAGAGGAGACAGGTGCCTGCTTACAGATGGAGACAGGTGCCTGCTTACAGATGGAGACAGGTGCCTGCTTACAGAGGAGACAGGTGCCTGCTTACAGATGGAGACAGGTGCCTCCTTACAGATGGAGACAGGTGCCTTCTTACAGATGGAGACAGGTGCCTGTTTAAGATGGAGACAGGTGCCTGTTTACAGATGGAGACAGGTGCCTTCTTACAGATGGAGACAGGTGCCTTCTTACAGATGGAGACAGGTGCCTATTTCCAGATGGAGATAGGTGCTGCTTACAGATGGAGACAGGTGCCTGCTTACACAGGAGACAGGTGCCTGCTTACAGAGGAGACAGGTGCCTCCTTACAGATGGAGATGGGTACCTACTTACAGATGGAGACAGGTGCCTTCTTACAGATGGAGACAGGTGCCTTCTTACAGACGGAGACAGGTGCCTGCTTACAGACGGAAACAGGTGCCTTCTTACAGATGGAAACAGGTTCCTGCTTATAGATGGAGACAGGTGCCTTCTTACAGATGGAGACAGGTGCCTGCTTACAGAGGAGACAGGTGCCTGCTTACAGAGGAGACAGGTGCCTGTTTACAGATGGAGACAGGTGCCTTATTACAGACGGAGACGGGTACCTGCTTACAGAGGAGACGGGTGCCTGCTTACAGAGGAGACAGGTGCCTGCTTACAGATGGAGACATGTGCCTGCTTACAGATGAAGACAGGTACCTTCTTACAGATGGAGACAGGTGCCTTCTTACAGATGGAGACAGGTGCCTGCTTACAGAACACCTCATGGCCAAAGGGTCAGGAAGCCAGCTCCTAAATACTCCTCAGAAGCCTGAGCTCTCAGAGCACAGAGGCGCGGGGCCAAGGCTCACACCCTGCCTCATTCCCAAGACAGCAACTTCTGCTTTAACCATCAGCCTCACTTCAGATTTGGAGACTCGCTGAGGGTCCCATCACCGTGCAGGGTGCTTTCTGTGTCATGTGCTGTCATCGTGCCACTTCCGAGTTTGCCGGGGCCTCTGTGCCTGCACCCCCAGTGCCACAGCACAGGGAACTTCAAGATTTCTTGGAAGTCCTGAGTTTCTCTGCGCTTGGAGCCTCCTCCACTCCTTGGACTCCAGCTGTGCTACAAAGCTGCCTTGACTCCTACCTCAATAACTTTCTTGGTTTCCTCTAGAATAACAGCAACCACACAGGCCAAGTCACTGCAGTGTGTAGAGACACACTGAAGATTCAGGGTTCAGGGGAGTTCAGCCCCTGATGATCATCGGGAGCTGCTGCTCGGAGGCCTCACCTTTGCCCTTTGTCCGCTCTGCCTTCCCAGATGCCTTGGAGCACCGATTTCTTTCCCTTCCCATGTGTCTTTGCAGCTCTGCTCTTTCTGGAGCAAGCTGACATGCAGGCATTCTGCAGACATCTTTTATTACCAAAATATTTTTCTCAGCCAAGACAGTGCTTTCCTTAAGAGGCTCTCTGATGTCAGCCATCAGCTTGACACACTTTTCTTTCCCTGTTTGTCCATGGTAATGTCACTGCTGGGGTTTTCATGCTTCCTGGCTCTCAGGAAGACCCACTGGGTGTCACAGTATGCAGCCCAGGGTGGCTGAGTCAGCCAAGCTTGGGTTTAGCCTCCCCTTCCAACACCACAGCTGTGTGACCCCAAGCAAGCTGCCTGTCACCTTGGAGAGAGGCTTGGTTTTCTCACCTATGAAATGGGAATATCCCAAATGCTTATTTCCATGGACCAGAACAATGATCACATCAGATCATGGATGTGAAAATGCCTTGCAATTCTCTTTCTTTCTTTTCTTTTTTTTTTTTTTTGAGACAGAGCCTCAAGCTGTCACCCTGGGTAGAGTGCCGTGGCATCACAGCTCACAGCAACCTCCAACTCCTGGCCTCAAGCGAGTCTCCTGCCTCAGCCTCCCAAGTAGCTGGGACTACAAGCGCCCACCACAATGCCTGGCTATTTTATTTTTTATTTTATTTTATTTTGGTTGCAGCTGTCATTGTTGTTTGGTGGGCCCAGGCCTGCGATGAAGAGCCTGCCACCCTGATGAGCAGAGGATGTTAACTAAGGTGCCCCATGGATGCCCCTTGTGGGTACAGACACATCCCCAAATGGCTTCCAAGATCCTTTAACCCACTCTTCATACAACATATTAATAGGTTGAAGTAAAAATTAATGTTTAAGTAATGTACTTTCGTCACGATCAAATCCAATGTATGTGAGAATTAGTCACTCTTTTCTTTCTTCTTCTTCTTCTATTTTTTTTTTTTTTTTTAGACAGAGTCACACTCAGTCATCCTGGGTCGAGTGCTGTGACATTATAACACACAGCAGCCTCAGCGATCCTCTTGCCTCAGCCTCCCTTGTAGCTGGGACTGTAGGCACCCCCAGGACAGCCAGCTATTTTTAAAGACAGGGTCTCGCTCTTGCTCAGGCTAGTCTTGAACTGCTGAGCTCAAAAATTGCCCTACCTCAGCCTCCCAGAGTGCTAGGATTACAGGCGTGAGCCACTGCACCAGGCCAGCAGACCCCGACTTTAATGAGACTTTTCTCCTTTATTCTGATCCCCTGAGTCCACATCAAGTGGGAGGCAGAATATTCATGATTTTTTTTTCTTGGAAAAAGGTGGAGAATTCCCAGAATGATGGATCCTCTCCTTTTCTATCCTTGTAAGGCAATTTCTGGGGGTTGCCGTGGTGTTTGCAAACTGTCACGGTGGTGGTGGGTGTGATTTTCACTATGTTAATGAGGGTAGGTGTCACCTTGCTTGTACACGTGCTCCAAAGATCCTCTCCTATGGCCTCAATCACATCTCCACTTGGCGGACTCTCTGCCTCTTTCTGGTTGGCCAGTCCTTGGATACCCCCTACGCAGACCAAACTCTGGTCAGTCCTTGGAAGCCCCTAAGACAACCATTCCTTCTTGGGAGCTCCTCTGGCCAGTTTGTCCTTCCTGGTAGACAGAGTATCTCCTAGTGTCACCGTCTCCTCTCTGTCCCTTTCTCCACCTAACAGTAGCGGCCACTTACCCACCACAGCCCACCCCTGATACCGCACAGTGGGCGGTTTTGCCTCTGGAGGCAGATTCCAGGCCTCACCTCCAAGATTGGTGGAGAGGGGATGTAGCTGCTGTGGGCCCAGGTGGAAAAGAGGGGGAAAGCTAAACTTACAGCATAGACAGGGCTCACTCTGGTGACAGGAGGGTGACAGAAACCAGAGGGTGTTTCTAGTCTCTTCTGGGAACTCAGGATCTGAACGGAAATGAAGAGAGAGGGAAGGACGGGAGGAAAGGGGGGAGGTCAACCTTTCACAGCTCTGAAGGCTCTGGTTCTCAGCTCCTGCCATGATCTGAATGTGTGTGTCCCCACCCCAACCCCAAATGCCTGTGTTGAAGCCATAGCCCCCAGTAAGATAGTATTTGGAGGTGAAGACTTAGGAAGGTGAGTAGGGTACCTGAAATCACGAGAAGTGAGAAGGCAGGGCTGCCCACCCCAGGTAATCCAGGATGATCTCTCCACCTTAAAATCTCTAGCTTAATCACATCCTCCAAGTCCCTTTGTCCATATCAGATAACATACTCCTGGTTCCGGAGACTAGGCATGAGGGGCTTTTCTGGAGGGTCACTGTTCCCTGCCTGCCACAGGCTGTTTTAGCCGCTAAGATGCCCTTAAAAGACAAAGGTGCAGAGTGACAGATGCCATGTGCTCTTTCCCTGCTCAATGCCTCCATGGGAGTCCTCCTCCAACCCCCAGGGACAGCCTGGATCCTCCCCTCTGTGACACACGCCAGGGACACCAGCACGGCGCCCCTCAGTGTGATCTGCAGATGGCCAGTGACACCAGCACATGGCCTTTTTTGTTAGTAGCTTCTTCAGCAAATACTTTTAAAAATATGGAACAAACTCAGGTAAACTTGTGTCTTTGGACTTATCACGACCTTTACTATTCTAACATGAAGTTTAACATCAAGAGCTGGAGTCAGCAATACTGAGCTTTTTGAACTAGGAACTTTGTGTCCAAGGAACTCTAGAAAATGTGCGTAGGGGAACGGGATGCCCTGGGCAGAGGCTAACACTTCCTTCCCTCACCGGTGTCTACAGCCAGTGCCTGGAGCCAGCAGGTGCTTGGGAAACAGCTCCCGACTCTTCTTTCACAGATTCATGCCTTTGCCAGGTAGTGAGTGTTTCTGAGAACTTGCCAGAGTCAGTGATCAACCATTGAGTATCTGAAACTCAAATGTCAGCCCACAGTGGGGCCTGGCAGGGCATACTGCCTGGGGCAGGCCTTGAGGCTGAGGCAGGCAGAGTCAAAGCCCAGTCTCCACTTGATGGCCAGAGTCTGGCCTCCACGTGGGAGGAGGAAGCTGCAGACAGGAAGCTCCTCCCCTTCTTTTGGCCCCCAAATTCAGCACCCAATTCAGTGCCATGCATTCTGGGTGGAAGAGAGCCCCTGTTAGTAGGTGAGCACCTGCGTGCAGGCCCCTGATACTGGGAAGCGTCTGCAGGCTGGGGGACAGCAGCACCGCTCTCTGAGGCTCCTGTGAGGCCTGTGAGCTCAGTCTCCTCCCTGCAGCTCATGCTGGGCTGCCACCCAAGGCATGGGTGTCTGTCACTGCCGCCGTAATCTGCAGGTGTCTGAGGACGATGATGGGGAGCCTGCCATTGGGGAAATGCACCACTCTCGGCACTGGAGAGAGGGGGCCGAGCAGATACTGGCTCCCTACTGGTCCAGTTTTGCAGACACTTGGCATGACTTCTCTCTGTTGTAACTTGTTCAGCACCCCCTCCTGTGTTTACGACCCTTCCCCGGAGTCTCAATTCTCACTCTTTCATTGCGCATGGGCTGAACATATACTGTCAGGCTCCACAGAGAAGAAACAAAATAACACAAGCAATGACCTCTAATGAGCACTGATTCTGTGCCAGCATGTAACAGGTGTTGACTTTAATCCTCCAAGCAGCGGCTAGTAGGTTTTACAACTTCTATTTCATGGAAGAGCAAGTGTGGTGCAGAGGGAGTGGGGACCAGTCCCAGGCCACGTGGGAAGGACAGGGCTGTGTGTGGAGTCCAGGTCACTCTGGCTCCACGGCCCACACCCTTCCCACAGCACGACAGCATTCCTTACGTGCCCCGGGTCAGAATGGCGGGCACAGCAGGTGTGGAGACAAGGCAGCCCAGCCAAGAATGCCAGTGCCCTAAGAGAGACAGAGGAGAGAGTGACTGACTAACAGTGATGGGGAGAGGGAAGGCTTCCGGAAGATGTGCTTGCTGAGCTGATCCTCAGAAAGCAATGTTCCAGGCAGACTCCAGAGTGACAGGGATTCTGGGCAGAAGAAATAGCACATGCAGGGCATAGAGGGGGCACTGGGGTGTGCAGGGCTGTGCGCCTCCTCCAGGGTGGCAGCCAGGGGAGACAGGGAGGGTGCTGCTGGGGAAGTAGGGGCCATGGTCAGGCTCTGCCCTGCAGTGAGAATGGGGACTGGACCCAGGTGGCCGAGCTGGGATGGCACAGGCCTGTGGGCAGGGGAATAGCCTGGTTGGAGCCTAGGGACACTGAGTCCATCAGGAGATTCTGAGACTGGAAGTAAGACAAGCCAGCACGCAGACTCTAGGGAGTAGGAAGGAGACTCAGTGATGACATCAGGCAAAGTCAGATGGAAAAGTAGCATCTGGGACGTGTGACCACAGGCCTCTAGTTTACGTGACTTGTTGATTGCCAGAGGATGCCCTTAATGCCTGAGTTCTGAGGCAAGTGGTTTATTGGAGAGGTAACCCCAGGATGCACCCCAGCTGGGACGTGGAACAGGGAGGCAGGGAATGGGGTGGAGGTTCACCAAAGACCAGGTCCCTGGACATTTCTGGAGCACGAAATGGAACATTCTTAGGGTGTCTGTGAGGAAGTTGGTAGTCAAGGGTCGTTCCTGATGTGTTAACAGCTGGGGACTGAGTACACACCTGTGTCCAGGGAAAGGCATGGACAGAGGGGCAGTGGTATGGGCATAGGAAGCTGTTGGCATGCAGGAGAGAGGTGGGCGGCTCTCAGCACCTGCAGCGGTGACCTGGCAACACACGGGGCCAGTCTGAGCAGCAGGCTGTCTTTGTTTCTTGTTGGTGTGAGATAATGAGGTTAGACCAAGGGATAGGGCCAATCTGGGATTTTCTTACCACGTACCTGGCTCCAGGCCCCATGCCTGGCACCTTCTGGGCTTCCCCAAAATATGGGAGAGTGCCAAAAATATGTATTCACATTTAAAGGAAGGAAAAAACCTGTTAAAATTATATCAGCCACGTTTGACTTCTGTGATTACAACAGGTGCTTGCGTGTGACTTGTACCCATCTCTTGCTATTGGTATATATTAAATATAAAAATTTTATTTTTATTTTATTTTTTTCTTTTTTTTATTGTTAAATCATAGCTGTGTACATTAGTGCAATCACCTGTACCCATTCTAAGATGCATCATAGATGTGGCCCCGCCTGTTACCCTCCCTCCACCAAAACAATATAACAATTTTAATACAGTTTTTTTCCTTGCTTACGTTTTTACCTAACAAATGCACATTGTAACCTAATCATTTGTATCCTCATATTAATCTGATTTTTTTTAATTTTAATTTTTGTTTATTTATTTATTTATTTATTAGAGATAGCATCTTACTTTATCGCCCACAGTAGAGTGCTGTGGCATCGCAGCTCACAGCAACCTTCAACTCTTGGGCTTAAGCGATTCTCTTGCCTCAGCCTCCCATGTAGCTGAGAATACAGGTGCCCACTACAACCCCTTGCTATTTTTTTGTTGCAGTTTTGGCCGGTTGGGTTTGAACCTGCCATCCTTGGTATATGGGGCCAGTGCCCTACCTGCTGAGCCACAGGGACCACCCCTAATCTGAAATTTTTAAAAAACATGTCTGCTGTTTTGACACCTGATTGGCTTCTCCACCCCGTGACCTGTGGCAGGAAGTTCAACTCCTTGAGAGCCCTCCAGGTCCTCTTTGGCCTGCTCCTGCCACGTCCGCTAGCCAGGGGACAATCAGGGAAGGCTTCCTGGAAGAGATGGTATTGGAGGTTAAAAGAGTGAGGAGAGTAGCCAGGTACAGAAAGGTCACAAGAATATTCCAGAATGAGAAAAAAGCCAAAAGTGCTGATCAAGGTCTCTTGCTTTTCCCCAGTGCCGAGCTGTGTGAAGTGGCTTCCTGTCTCGGCTTCCTGCCTGAGCGCCCTCTCTTCTCCTTGGACAGCCTGAAATGCCCCCTTGGTGCCCCTCAGTGGTCCCCGTTTGCTATTTTCAAAGGATATTGGTGAGCCCTGGGCCAGAGAGCGTCCATGACCCTGGCTAGGAAAGACCCATTCCATTGTTAGGAGTCATCATAGAAAGTGAGAGAGACGTGGGGGTGGACATCTTTGGCAATTAGGGGAATAGAAGGTGGCTTCCTGGACCCGGGGTCCTACAGGGCTGTCCTGTGCTGAAGAGGGAGGAGAGAGAGGGGCTGGGGGCTGTCAAGTGATCCAGGAAGCAGGTCTGGGAATGAGGGAGGAATATAGACGCTTTGTCAGGGGATAACACCTGGCGAGTGATAGGACCCCAGAGGGGGAGTGGACAGGAGGAGCCGTTAGGCCACAGCGTCCCTGCAAAGTCCCTGCAAGCCCTGTGGGGAGCTTTGGAGCCATACTGGTGTGGTTCAGGAGTCCCTCACTGGGCAGAAATGGACGGGCCCTTGTACTGCCACCTTGCTTAGCTATGGATATGGGGCCGCTCGGAGAACAGCATCGTCCAGCCTTCAAAGTCAAGGCAGACTCTCATAAAGCTGAGAGCCACAGGCCGTCAGCTAGCCACTCCTCCCAGCTTACAGCAGGTTCTTCCCAGAAGTGGGTATGAGGGGCAGGTCTCCAAATCCACCATGCTAGTCACACAGATGCTTCCTCACCCCTCACAGAGAAGGAAGTTGGACAAGCAGAGATTATTTTTATGTACATGTATCTATGTACATATTTTATAAACATGTATCTATCAGGAAAGATAAATCGATGCTTTAAAAGATCAGAAATTTTAAAACGAAGAAGAGATATTTTTGTTCCAAGAAATTCCGCTGAAGGCTGGACATTGCATTTGGCTGAGATTTTCCTGACACCCCAGTTGAAAAGGGAAAAAGCAGGTTATAAAGTTATTTTTATTTTATAATGAAAAATACATATGTCAGAGAGCAGAGAGCTATTTTCCAGGCCCCAAAGTCTAGAATTATCTTATCACTTGGATGTTGCATTTTGTACTTTGAGGAAATATTAGAAATACTATAGAGTTCAGAGCATGATACAGAAATGTTACTCATTCATCCACTTTTCTCATTTACTCTTAATAAATACTGGGCAAAACGTTAAATCATAGCTCACAAATGAGACGTTCCAAAGCGCTTTTCAGTACCCTGCTGGAAATGACACTCCCGAGCCTTCCTGTGCTGGCTTCTTAGAGAATCTGGAGCAAGTTTAATGGCTTTTTTCCCTGCTTATGAAGAACATTTTCACATGCCTGTGGTGCATAGCAATGTTTTTGAGGACGTTGCCTGCTGTGTGTGGAATGGCCTGTCCACAGGGGCCACACAATGCTTACCTTTCTCAGTAGGAGGAAGAATATCAAAGCACTGAATTTTAAATCTGTGTTCTGAAACCACAGCTTGTGATCTGATTATTCTGACCTCAGGGGCCTAATCAGTCAGTCCACCTGAGACTGTATGTGCATCTGTGGAGGTTTACACAGTTAAGGTCTTGGTAAAAAAAATTACAGGTTCTCTGCAGCTGAAAATTCAGTGTTCAGCATAGAAAGGGCATGAATCGTGAGGGTGAGTTTGAATCCTGGGGAGACTTGCTCTTTGACACTATTTCCACTCAGGTATCCGGAGTTTCCATAGTCCAGAGGGCCACAGATACCCCACACCCTCATTGGGTCATGCAGAAAGGGCCTACAGGTCATTAAGTTCAATCCTCCAGACACCCGCAATGGGGGTGGCTTACAGGGTCAGGCAGACAGCAGGTGCTCAATGAGTATTCATCAAAAGTGCATCCGGGCATGGGGAGCTCTGAACCAGGGTTTAATGTACATCATGTGGTTATTACGACAGCTGTGGGAAGCAGGAATGATGACATAGCTGCCCAGAGGCGGAGGCAGATTCGAGCCCTGGCCATGCTCCGCTTTGCCGTGGGGCAGTCAGGAGACCAAGGATTTCAAGGCTTTTCTCCAAGCCCACTGGTGACCTTGGGCAAGTCACTGCATGCCTCTGGGCCTCTGTTTTCCCATTTTTGAACAAGGCCTGTGGACTCCTGGTTTCAAAGGCCCCTGCCGAGCTCTGCCCCTGACAAGGTGTGCGTCTAGGCGGTGGGACACATTCTAACCCTGCTGAGCATCCTGCTTTGCCCCTGTTTGCAGCCTTCCAGACGTTCCTGGGCAAAGCAGACATCTCCCGGGAGATGGAGGCAGTCCTAGCTGAGAGCCGTGTACACAGGAACCTCCGCCCAGTGCCCATCCTCGAGCTGCTGAGGGCGCCATTCGTCCGCTGGCAGGTCATTACCGTGATCGTCACCATGGCCTGCTACCAGCTCTGCGGCCTCAACGCGGTGAGTGCTGGGCCCAGCCAGGGGTCCCTGCACAGGGGGATGGTGAGAGGTGACAGTCTGGGGCTTGGGCCCTGGGCACCCAGGTTCAAGTTCCAGTGGTGTCGTCCCCACACACTCTGTGCTGTTGGGCAGCCATGTCTCTCCTTTGTTTCTCCGTTTCCTCATCTGTGAAATGGGATAACAGGGTATGGAAAGGGATCATCCATGCCAACCAGTCAGTTCAGCTGCTACCATAGACACATCCCGAATAAACGCTGCCTGGCGTTATAATTATTCCTTTCTAGAAATGCTTAAAAATCATGTTTCTTTTAAAAACTGGGTATTAGGAGGTCAGCAGTGTGACACATTGACACGATGTAGGTAATAGTACTCCTGCCTGGGCCATCCTCAGCTCACAACTTTGGCTCGAGAAAACCTCAAGGCTTTAAATTAAAAAAAAGTCTTGCAACTTGAGCCGGATGTGGGCAGGGGAGCCTGGCGAGGACTGTCCATGACGGTTCCCAGAGCTCTGATGCTATGGGAAATAGAATTCCTGATTTGAGACTTTGGGAGGCAAACTCTGGGTCATAATCCAGGTGCTGTGGGAATGGGTTGCCTGAGTGGTGGGGAGCGTCTGGCTATGGAGGTGTGCGAACAGCCTGCCACTTGTGGGGGAGTAGTCTGGAAGAGATTCTTGTCCTAAAACACCCAAGCCCTCGCTGAGGCCCTCAGGTAGCAGTGGGAGTGTGGCTGCATCCGGAGGGCGGGAGAAGGGTAGCCCCCAAGAACCCCAGATAGGAGAGCCTGCACTGGGGGAATAGCCTGCACCCACAGTGGGCAGGAGCACTGGAGCCGTCCAGGGGAGGTGACCCCGAAGGAGTAGTTCCTGTCCAGAGAGGGGAAACCCAGCCCAGGAAGTCGCTACTTCAGGGTGGAGTCTCCTTTCAATAAGCCTTGGTTCTATTTTCAGAAACACGGAGGTGAAGTGAGATCAGCTGGCCACACACTCACCTGGACCTTTTCTTCAGTCTAGTTAGAGTCACATATGAGAAGGTGCCTAGGTCCACCCCTGCACCCAAACAGAGTCATCTTGGGCAAGTCCTGCCATTTCCTTCTCTTAACAAGACCAAGGTCATAGTAGATGGTCTCAAGGTCACCTCCCTTGTTCTCAGAGAGGAGGGAGAACACATCATTTCTTAAAGAACGAACACAGGATCTGCATTGAATGAGGCATTTAGACTGAGAACCAGGACATTTCTATTTTTTTTTTTTTTGAGACAGAGCCTCAAGCTGTCACCCTGGGTAGAGTGCCTGTGGCATCACAGCCCACAGCAACCTCCAACTCCTGGGCTCAAGCGATTCTCCTGCCTC
>CAUYPK010004321.1:0-14799 GCA_963574355.1 Loris lydekkerianus | reverse complement strand
TTTCTTGTAATATTCATTAAGGATTTTTTAAATTTCTGAGGAGTCTATTATTTCATCTTTGTCGTTTCTGATTGATGAAATTAGAGATTCTTTTTTTTCCTGGTTAGGTTAACCAAAGGTTTATCTATTTTATTGACCTTTTCAAAAAACCAACTTTTTGATTTATTGATCTGTTGTATAATTCTTTTGTTTTCAATTTCCTTTAATTATGCTCTAATTTTGGTTATTTCTTTTCTTGTACTGGGTTTGGGGTTGGAATGTTCTTCCTTTTCCAGTTGCTTGAGATGTCCCATTAAGTTGTTAACTTCCTCTCTTTCTGTTCTCTTCAGGAAGGCTTGCAGTGCTATAAATTTCCCTCCTAGGACTGCCTTTGTGGTATCCTAGAGGTTCTGATAATTTGTGTCTTCATTGTCGTTTCGTTCCAAAAATTTGGCAATTTTCTTCTTAATCTCATCTATGACCAGTTATCATTCAGCATAAGGTTATTTAACTTTCATGTTTTTGTATGAGAATACAGATTCCTGTTGTTACTGAGTTCAACTTTTATTCCATAGTGGTCTGAGAAGATGTAAGGAATACTTTCTATTCCTTTAAATTTACTTAGGTTACACTTGTAACCTAAGATGTGATCGATTTTGGAGTATGTTCCATGGGCTGATGAGAAGTATGTGTATTCAGTTTTGTTGGGATGATATGTTCTGTAGATGTCTGCTAAATCCAAAGGTTGGATGGTTAGGTTTAAATCTAAAACTGAGATTGAAGGTATTTGTATCAGGAAAACCATTCTGAGAGAAATCCCTAAAATTATCACAAAATTGAACTGTGAGTTTCATGACACCAAGGCAAAAAAGAAAATATGATGAGTTACATGTCTTTCACTGTCTGATCAAAGGAATGACCTTAACATTATGGTGGCTAGGTGCATCATATTTTGGTTTGTGGTTTAGTTACTGTTGTTTCTCTGCATCATTTTGTTTTGCTGAGTTTGCTGTTGTGTTTTATTCCTTATCCCCCATTCCCAATACTTCTCAGCTCTGCTGTGTCACTTGAAATTGTATCTGTGTGTGCCAGTCAGCTGGATAAAAATATTTATTGAATTTAGCACCCTCTGAGTACAGAACCCAGGTGGAGGTCAGAGAAGGAGGATTTATATAAGACAAGATTCTTGCCTCTAAAGATGCTTTTATGCCAACTAAGAGGATGAGCATACCCTCATGAAGTACCTAAATGACAATTTTAAAAAGAAAATATACCAAAAACAAAAAGTATTACTACTCTAGAGTCCAAAGCATCTAGGAAGGATGAACAAATGAGGCCAGTAAAGAAATAGTAGACTTTTTCCAGGTGGGTTTTGATCCTGAATTTAAACTAAGGGTCTTGGACTGGCAGGACAGAAGAGCATTCCAAAGCCAGGGATGAAAGTGAGGATGAGTGAATCACATGTAGGGAGGGGTAAAGACAACCCTGTGGATATCTTTGAAGGATGGACATATCAAGAAATAAGAAAACAAAGGAGGGTCTTCCCTGGATTCCTTGGGTGATTCTCTCAGGAAGAGGTTGCTGGAGGTCACTGGAGGTGTGTGCCTCATTTTATGCAACGATTTTTAAAAAAATACAAAACAGGTGTTGAGCATCTACTATGCATCAGGCACCGAGCTAGATGTTTTAACTCTTATACCTATTCTATAAAGTGCACATTATTTCCATTTTTGCAGACGAGGAATAAGGTCAGCAGTGAGGTTAAGAGGCACACGTGCCAGGGTTGTCTAGCTATTACAGGGTGGAACCCTGAATAAAGTCAGTTTGTCTGACCACAAAGACCAAGCTTTCATGTGCCACACACATTTTTGCTGAAAATTTAAGATACAGTAGAGATGATTATTTGAATACATCCTACAGGCATGTAAATATAAGACATATTATCCACAGGCATTTTTGCCAGGATTTAAGGAAAGTCAATGATTTTCTTGACTAATTGATTTTCTTGATTTTTACCATGCACAATGGTAGTTTATTTCATTAAACATTCCTCGTTTTGCACCATTTGACTCCAGATAATGACATTGAAATTACCCGTAAGACATGGTTTTACTTTACTCCTCCCATTAAGCAGATAATATCGCAAAGCAATGCTCAGGGCCGAACCAATCCATCCCAGCAGATAGTTTAGTATCCCAGGCTGCGGAGACCGGGAGAGGTGGAAGTTGTGTCCAAACTAAAAGGAAGGCTGAGAGAGATGAGGACACTTCCCGCGAGGGAAGGACTGGATGTAGGCGGGGAACAGCTGGCGCGAGCAACAATCTACCAGACCCGGGACCCTGGACCCGCGGGGCGTGGCAGGACCGCGCGGGCCGCGGCAATCTGCGCATGCGCGCGAGGCTGCGCCGGCCACGCCCACACAACCGCCGCCTCCGCGCCGTCGTCCTCCACGGTTCTCGCGGCTCTCCGCCCCTCCTCGCGGCGCTCGAGGGACCATGGCTGATCCTCGCGTGAGACAAATCAAGATCAAGACCGGTGTAGTGAAGCGGTAAGGAGCCGCGAGCGGCGGAGCCGCCTGCATCTTCTCTTCCTCGCCTCATGGCGGCCCGAGAGGTCGGGCAGACTGCAGGCCTGGGGCGGACTCGGGACTCCAGGCCTCGCTTCGGCTTCGCGACCGGCGGGGACTGGCAGGGATGGAGCGGGGCGCGCCAGCGTCCGAGCCCGCGGGCCGGGGCGCGCCGCTTGCTGTCTCACCCCTCCAAAAGGGCCCAGAATTGCCGCAGAGTCCTTGGCGGCCCCGCCCCTTGGCGCGGGTGGTCGGGAGGTGGTGGGAGGCGCCCTGGAGCGGGCGGGTGGGCCGGGCCTTGCTCGCGTTTCCCCGGTGGGCGCGCGCGGGGTCTCCTCCTCTAGCGGAACTTGACCCGGGGGCAGAGCGTCCAGAAGGTTACCTGTCTTCGGGTGGATGGGAAAGCAGGTTCTCAAGTTTAGGGGGAAGCTAGGAGCTGGGCCTCGTCCAAAAAGAGACCGTAGTGGAGCCCGGTGGCCTGCTAACATGGCTGGCGTGACTCGCAAGAGTTTGAGAACTGGGGCGTGAACTTCAGTACACTCAGCAAACTTCTGTGGCCTCACTTTCTCTAGTCTACTTCTCCAAGGCAGTGGGATGCTGTTTAAGTAACTCTCCTGGCTAGGACAGTCCTGTAATTTGTTCCAATCCTTGACTGCCTGAAGAAACTTAAATGGTCTTTAGAACTTTGTTGTTCAGACCCAAGAAGATCAAACTGTTACTGATGAAGCATTCCAAGAGAAAAAAAATACGTAAATAGCCTTCTGAAGAAGCAGATTGTTTTGCAGTAGAAATGTCTAATCCTGGGCACCTGGCTTCTTCCTTTTTGTCCACCTTTCCTCTGTTGATATTTCTACGAGAGGAAGGACAGTTCACTTTTTAAGATATTGCCTCTGAGTTTTAGCACAGCATCACACTGTCCTTCCCTGGGAACTTTCTTTATCACTAAGGCAGAAAGGAGAAGGTATGAGTAGTAGTTAAACTCATACAGAAAAGTAGCCTTTTCTGAAGTGAGACTGCCTGGGTTCAGATCTTGATTCTGCCATTTATTATGTGTTCTGGGATTTATTAGATTGCACTGTGCCTGTTTTTGATTTATTTGTATAATGCAGATTTTATAATGGAGTCACCTCGTGCAGTTGCAAGAGACACCTGCCATGGTGTTTAGTTTAACAGAGTATGTGGCAAATAGCTACATACTATAGTGGCTAGTAAATGTAAACTATATATATATATGGTTTATTTGTTTGTTTTATATATATTTGTTTGTTATATATATATATATATTTTTTTTTTTTTTTTTTTTTGAGACAGTCTCACTTTGTTGCCCAAGCTAGAGTGCTGTGTCATCAGCCTAGCTCACAGCATCCTCAAACTCTCGGGCTTCAGGGATCTTTCTGCCTCAGCTTCCCCAGTAGTTGGGACTCCAGGACCTGGCACCCACCAGTAGGCCTGGGTAATATATTTTTAGCAGAAGGAGGGTCTGGCTCTAGCCCAGGCTGATCTTGAACTCCTGAGCTCTATTGAGCCTCCCACCCACCCTTTCCAGAGTGCTAGGATTATAGGCATGAGCTGTTGTACCTGGCCTAATAATATTGTTTGTATTCCCATTTTACAGGTAAGAAACAGAGATTTAATGAAGTTAATAAAATAAAAACAAACTCATGTAAGGTCTCAATGCTAATTAGTCGCAAAGCAAGCAAAAGGACCACTTTCTGATGTATTATACAACTTTCTCCTTTAAGCTACAATGCTCCAGTAAGAGTATTTTCAAAATTTGTGATAATAGGGAAATTGAGGTATATAATTGAAAATGTAAATAATACCCTATCACTCAGCCCCAGTGACCTATTGTTCACTTTTGCTAGACTACATTGTATCGTTGTAGTCAGTACGTTTGGCAGAAGTACCAGAGTATTGTGGACAGTTGTAGATGGGAAGTCACAAGAAATGACTTCTAGTAATAGTTTCCTATTCATTACCTATGTGACCTTAACATTTTTCATTCTCATGGTCTAAACTAGTTTATAAAATTATTAAGTTTGGTTATGTGCTTAAAATATTTATTGTAGAGAAAATACATTCATTTAGATAATTATAAACTAAGTTTTTAGACTGAAAAAAATTTTCAGATGCTTATGTAAATGGTTAGAAATAAGTATCATTTTCATGAAATCCTTCCATAATTTACTATAATCTCAAATCTTTTATAAATTAATGGAAATAGACATTTCCTTTCCTATAGTTTTTTTTTCCATGGCTTTTTTGTTGACATTTTAGTGTACAACTTCCATTTAGGTACTAAAATGAAAATGTCTGATGTAGCTGTTTAATTCACCTTTTCATGCAACCATTTAACTCCATAAATATTGTCTTTTATTTTCTCTTTTGTTATTTTTCTCCTGAAAATTATTTTACTGTGGATTGTTCCATCTTCTGCTATAGTAACCTATTTTTTAAAATCTTCATTTTACCTCAGCGAAGAAAAAAGTAGTTGAGACAGATGTGGTAAATATATTAATGACTATTGGGGCTGAATGATCATGGGGCTTCATTATATTCTTCTTTATATGTTTAAAATTTCCCATAGGGTTTAAAGGCTATATATTTTTTTCTCCTCTCCAAATTTAGTTTCAAAGACTTCTTAATTAATTTCATGATTCATATGTGTTGTTGGTTTTGTGAAAGAGATTCTGTTTATTGGTTTTTGTTGTTTTTTTTTTAAAGCTATTTTTTATTCTTAACTCTCTTTTTCTAGTAAGGTATTCATTTCCCCACAACCTCGTTTCTCTTAAGAAATTTCGGCCTTTATTTGGAAGAAGAGATTTAAAGTAATTATTGGTAGCCCCAGTTCCTTTGCTCTTCTCTGTAGAAATTGAGAGCCACTAGAACTTATATTGTAGGTATTTGTCCTGCAGTACAGTTTGGGTAGGCCATATTAGGATGGGTGGATTCTTAAGAGTTTAGATTCTAATCAAATATGGTAGAAAACTTCAGGTAAGTTCCTGATAGTGATAGTGGGTTTTAGAAAGAAATTTGAACAGGCTTAGTGAAATGTTGGGGGAATATGAAAACAGCCAATAAATAGATGGTAGTATTTGGTATCAGGGAGATTGAGCAGTGAGTGGAAGACGGTCATTTTAGCACATGGGAAAAATGGTGAATGTAGTCTAGTGGATGGCAGCCCACATTAGCAAGGAAAGTAAAAGCAAGTTTAAGGGGCAATATTTTTAGGCCCTAAGAAAATAGGTGGAAGGCTCACAGTATCCTATTCCTAGAAGAACTTTGTTACCTTGTACAGTAAGAAAGAAATACATCTGACTTCTGGAAATGGGTTTTGAGAGAGAAATTAGATTATTAGCAATAGGGAGAGACAACAGTTATTAGGAATGATTTAGAAGAATAGCACTGAGACTAACTCTGTGCTGAGCCTCTTGACCTTAAAGGCTTCTTAGAAATCCTCTTAGGAACAGGTTTTATGGATTATTATTATTTTTAATTGACACATGATTATACATATTTATGGAGTACAATGTGCTTTGTCAATACCTGTATACGATATGTAGGATTTCTTTCTTTTTTTTTTTTTTTTTAGAGCTAATTCTTGTGAAAATAGATGAATGCATTAGAGGCTGGTTGGGTTATTATACTAAGTTTCTTTGAGATGTAGCCTTTGTTCACATGTGACTCACTGGTAGTGGGTATTAGTTGGCAGTTTTGGGTTTGCCTGGCTGTTTAAGATTTGGATCTGTTTCCAACAGATTAGACTGTACCTGTGACAAGATCACAACTAATCTGGCAGCCCTGGCAGGGAGTTACCAAATGACATGTCACCTTTCTTCCCTAGCACAGAACTATGAAATCTATTTTTTTGATATCAACGTGGCATTAATGGTCCTGTTTGCCTGGAACTGAGGCATTTTTCAGAATGTGGCACTTTCAGTGCTAAAACTGGGAAAATCCCAGGTAAAGTAGGAAAATTTTTCACCTCTTCTTTAACTAGCTAACAGGTGTTGTGTGTGCTGTGATTAATTTATAGGCAGTTTGCAGATAGTACAGATGTGAGTTATATTGTGCCTTAAATTAAAATTAAAATGCCAGGCGTGAATATGAATCTTTGCTAGAGTAGCTTTCTTCCGTGTTAATATAAATTGTTAATTATTTGGAAAATAATTTTCACTGAAGTGGAAGAAAACATACAATTCCTATTTCCTAAATGTTGATAGGGTATTTTGATGTACTTATGTACATCAAACATTTCCAAGTAAAATTTGTAGTAAAATTTTTTTACTAATGTTAAATTCAAGAAATTCTTCACCTACATAAAAAATGCTTTCAGCCCTTTAACCTAAAGGTTACTTAATAACTTTAAAGGCAACTTATTTTCAATAAAGCCCGCTAAACTAGCCCACTGGAGAGTGAATTAATTGAGTAAAAATACTTTCTTAAATATATCTTTTTATAACCATTTTAGATTGGTAATGGCTTAAAATTCTGTGTGAACAAAGAATGTTAGGACATTGGAAATAGCATTGACATTGGCCCATAGTTTTTCTGTGATTAAATGAAAGTGACACAAGTAGATTAGAATGAGACTAGGACAATTCACACTGCAATTGTGTTAGTTTAACTTTAACAATCTTTTAACACTCTTGTTTAAATGTAGCTGACATACCATAATTACAGATCTACAAGCCTTGATTATAGAATTTTACATCATGAACCTATGGGGAAATTGTATTGATTTTTTTTTTTTTTTTTAAATCAAGCATTGTTTCCGAATTGTGGCATCTTCCCAAGTTTGTTTATCCCTTTATCTCTGATACACAACTGCATATGGCATATGTATTATGTATAATAGGCATAAAAACAATATAAAGGGGAAGTAAAATCTCAAAATTATTAGTTCAATATAATACTTGTATAAAAAGTGAAAAATACAAATGTGTCTACTTTGGTAGACACACAGATAAAGCCACCCCCCCCCCCCCTTGTACCTTTGTAGCTTTAGCTGTGTAGGTATACTTCTTATCTTTAAAGTAATGCTGGGTAGAATTATGGTGGATATTATCTGGGAGAAGCTAAGAATATAAATTACTCCTGTAAGCTTTGTGAGCTTTATCATCTTCTCTTCTCTTACACCATACCCTTTTGGTTTGAGTTAAAGTGAGTTCAGCCAGAATGGCCACCTTTCCACCTTAAAATTTAACTAGCAGTCTTTCAAATTTTTGTAATGTATCCACTTCTCCAAAGTTGTGGTTAGAGGCAGTATCAAAGTGGAGAAAGCTAAAGCCACTCATGACCATGGTTCTCTCAACACAAAATGTGTTATTCTGTAAGTTGAATGTGGAGATGAAAGACCCATTGCCCTGTATGTGTGTGTGGTGGTGTGTGTGTATTCATTGCTTTTTTTGTTTGGTAGAACATTTTGAAAATCTTCAGTAAAACCCAAATCTTCAGTAAAATCCAAAACGCTTAGATTATACAGGTTTAGGTATGTTATTTGTCTATGCCAGTATTTCATTTCCAATAATAGATTTATAGAATAACATAATAATATTCTAGTGTGATACTACCTGATCCAGAAATGACTTATTTAGCAGCCTCACTCAGAAACTACATCTTAGTTGTTTTTGAGTCACTTGGTGTGGTGTAATCAATGCTGAATAAAAGTCTTTGTACTGAGCAAATGAATGAATGAAACCTTCTTCTATAGGAATTTTTAATTTGATATAATAAGTAGTAGAGAGCCACTGAATCAATGGCTCTATTACAGCATAATAGTTAACTATAGTTATTTATTTGTTCTTGCAGTGGAAGTTAAAACAGATGGAATCCTAGGCTCCATTTACTGTATACCTGTGTGATGCTGGGAAAGTTAACCTTTAAAAGCTGAAGTTTTCTTAGCTGGAAAATGGGGTTAATGAAAGTACCATTCTCATATTGGTATGTTAGAATATTAAATAAGGTATTCATGCAAAGCAGTTAGCCCAGATACCTAATATATAATGTTAACTGCTGTCATTATTAATCTTTCTAATCTATCTTATTCTGTTTGTGCTGCTGTCGCAAAATACCCAAGACTAGGTAATTTATAAATAATAGAAATTTCTCACAGTTCTAGAGGCTGGGAAGTCTAAGATCAAGGTGCCATCAGGTATCTGGTGAGGGCCTGGTCTCTGCTTCCAAGATGACACCTTCAATGCTTTGTCCACACATGGCAGAAAGGCATAAAAGGGCCCAATGCTATGTGAAGCCTCTTTTATAAGGGTTCAGTCCCATTCATAAGGGAGGGCCTCGTGACTGAATCACATCCTAAAGGCCCAACCTCTTAATATTATCACATTGGATATTAAGTTTCAACATAAAATTTGGAGGGACACAAACATTCAAACAGCATCATAATTATTACTTTTCTGTAGATAATAAACAAGTATATCGAGAACTTAAGGATGAATGGGTACTGATTCCCAGGAAAGACCCTGGAACTTACTTTCTTTTAAATTATGGTAAAAACTTGCTTTTCAGTTGTCATGTTCACTGCTTGTATGTGGACAAGCAAGGGAAGGGTATGAAGCTTGTGTTTTTGAGTAATTTCTAGAACTTGGTAATGACATCCATAAATTGCTAAGGCCATGATTCACTACCCCTGAGCTCTAGCAAAGAATCTTCTGTTTATATCGAGGATCTTATCTTTTTAGCAGTTTAAAAAATACTGTGTCAGTATCATTAACACAATGTGGAAAGCCCACTTTTTTGTTGAACTTCCATCAAGTTTATTGTGGGTAATTGAGTGTGTTTTAGGAGCTCTTAATTCCAAAATTGATAACTGATTCACCACAATTATAAGAAGACATTCCTACAGTTCTAGTGCTAGATTATAGTTATTTTCAAATCCTCCTTAGTGTTTTGTTTTTAACTGGGTCCCCTGTTTTTGTTGAAATCCTTCCACTTGTGCTGAAGAAATACCTTGTGGCTGGGTGTGTGTGGGTATATGTTCTGACCTGTGGTTTGTTTGTAGAGGAGGAAGAAAGAGGCATCAACTTATTTATTAAATGTCCTTGAGCTTCTAAATAATATACTAATGTATATAATGCTTTTAGTATAGCATTCATTGGCTGAAATACATCTGTACTCTATGAAATTTTTGAAGACCTATGCAAGTCTACTGAAGTATACTTGAACTTAGGTTACCGATATAATACTGTAATTTTGATCTCCAAATCTAAGATGTTAATTCCTCAGAACACTGAATCTTACCAAGTTATATAAATAAGGCCAAGGGAGTTCTTCACATCTTTTCAGGGACCAGAGGGATAGTGTTTAACACCCCGTTGCTTTTCACCTGCTTTTCAAAACAGGTATCTAATAGGTATTTGTCAAACGAGTCAAAGAATGGGGAAAACGAGAAAAGAGCTTGTATGAGGGGGAGCAGTTCAAGAGTCTAGAAATAAAACTTTGTTTTATAAGTAAAAAGTGAGAAATTTAGAAATGGAGAAAGAAAAGGAATAACAACTGTAAGTAATAAACCACTCACATAATTTTTTACTTTTATTAGAGATAGAAAAGATAAGAAAGATGAGAATACATTTATATCAGGTATTTGTTTAAAAGCTAAAGACTTTACTTTTTTAAACTAGGAAGGGACTATTGTAGAAAAATGTTAAATTCTTAAAAGTTCTATCAAAAAATATTTTGTACACAACCTCCTGAGAGAATTTACAGGGGAAAAAGTTTTTGTAGTTTACTTAGAATTAACCAGAGCACTACTGTTTTGATTCTGGTTTAGTAGAAGGGTGTGTGTGTCTGTGTGTATGTGTTTAATTGCCTATTGTTAAATTATTTACATAAATAGGCTCACCCATTCCGTTTTTTTTAAGCCTAAGAAAAATAGTAGAAAAATAGGTTGTTGAAATCTCTTATAGGCATAAGTGATATTGCACAGAAACTTAAATACAACTTATAGCAAAACTTTGGTCCCAGTCCTAAAGGAATTTGTATTCAAGTTAGATAGCATATATGTATATAAACACTGATTCCTAGAATTTCAAGTATGAATACATTTTTTCATTCTTATATTAATGGATATTTAGTTTAGTTGTGTGTGTGTTTTGGTCTAAATTTTTCACTCGTACAAATGGTGCTGCAATGTACTACATTGGTATATATGGCTCCCAATATAAAGCAGAACTTTCCCAAATATAAGGCCCAGAATGGATTACAAGCCTAGGAGGGTACAGCTCACCTTAGCTGTTAGGATGGCCACCTCTGTAAAGGTTTCCTGGCTGTCACCAAAGGCAGTGCTCCCTTCTCTGTATTCCGAAAGAATTTTGTAGTTTTCACTAAGATATTACTAAAAATATATTAAGCTATTTGTTACATTCACTAGGTTAGTGGATTGCACAGTATGGTCTAGATACCCTTTGGGGTCTTTGATATATTTTTAGGACTTCTGTAAGGTCAAAGTTATTTTTATGGTAATATTAAGACATTATTTGCCTTTTCCACATTCATTTGCTCACAATTGTACAGTGGAGTTTTCCAGGGGCTGTATGATGTATAATCCTGCAGCAGATCAAATGAAGAAGCAGTTTCCATTATTCCAGACCTTCAAAAGATTTGCAAAACTGTACTTGTTGTTTTTCTCACTTTTTTTTTTTGAAAATAAAAATTACGTTTTATAAGACTTTTTGTTAACATCGCAGTACATTTTATTTTAGTTTTAAGTGAATTAACAAATAGACTTTTTCTAACTTTAAAAATAAATATTTTTAATTTTTTAACTTTAATTTCTAACAGTAAATATTAAGTATGATTCACATAAACCCAAACTCCTTGATGTTCCCAGTAATTTTTAAGAGTTTAAAGATATTTTGAAATAAAAAGTTTGAGAACTGTTATACCAGAACAAAAATTTGCAAACCTTGTTATGTAAAAGAATCAACTTGGGTACTTTTTGAAAAAATACCCTGGCTCAACCCTGATGATTCTAATTCTGTAAGTCTAGGGCAGGATCCAGGAATTTGTACATTTTACAAGCCCTTGTATAATTTCTTTTCACATGTTCCTCAAACATAGGAAGCATTGTACAATTCTGTGATAAAAACGAAAGCAAAGGAAAAACACTGGAAGATATTGGCCTGGGGAAAGACTTCATGAAGAAGACTGCATTGGAAATTGTGACAACAACAAAAATAAATAAATGGGACTTCATTAAACTGAAAAGCTTCTGTACAGCTAAGGAGACAACAACCAAAGCAAAGAGACAACCTACACAATGGGAAAGGATATTTGCATATTTTGAATCAGACAAAAGCCTTATAACTAGGATCTGTAGAGAACTCAAATTAATCCACATGAAAAAAGCCAACAATCCCATATATCAATGGGCAAGAGACATGAATAGAACCTTCTCTAAAGAAGACAGATGAATGGCTAGCACACTTATGAAAAAATGTTCACCATCCCTATGTATTATATATAGTCTAGTACAAGTGTCCTTATAATAAAAGGATTTTTTTCCTTCTGGGTAGATGCCCAGTAATGGGATTGCAGGATCAAATGGGAGGTCTAGTTTGAGTGCTTTGAGGCTTCTCCATACTTCCTTCCATAAAGGTTGTACTAGTTTTCAGTCCCACCAGCAGTGTAAAAGTGTCCCCTTCTCTCCACATCCACACCAGCACCTGCAGTTTTGAGATTTTGTGATGTGAGCCATTCTCACTGGGGTTAGATGGTATCTCAGGGTGGTTTTGATTTGCATTTCTCTAATATATATTCCAGTTAATTTTTTGGATTAAAAGTAAGATGCCATAAATAACACTATTTTTGTGACTACATTTCCAATACTGTTTCCTTTATTTTTCTTGACTGATGTCACGAGCTATACCATTAGGACAATGCTGAATAAGACATAAAATCTTTGTTCCAATCTTGGTAATGCTTGAAGTATTTTATTCTAAAATATATGTTGGTGATGTTATCTAAAACATTTTATTAGTCAAGAAATTTATTGACAGTGGCCCCATATGCCGGATGTGGTGGGTTCAAACCCAGCTCCGGCCAAAAACTGCAAGAAATTTATTGAAACTAACATTTATCAGTTCTTGTCATCACTGTTATTTTATGTTTTCAAAATCAACAGTATATTTCAACATTTGTTAGGATTCAGTAAAAACACACCCCGTGCCACATTTTTTTGGTAGAAAATAACTTTATCATGGTTCTAATTTATTCTACGATTAGCTTATGTATATTACTATATAGGTCAATAGCTGAAATTATTGCTTACCAAAATTTTATAATTTCACTTAAAATGTTTGAGGTCATCACCAGATAATTTCACATATTATGATGACAATAAAATATCACAATGTATAATGGTTTTTAAATAAAACTTCTGATATGTCTGCTGCTTATAAATATCTCTTTTTGTTTTAATCTAGCCTCCTGTCTACCTCTCATGCAGCATACACCACAATCGTCTGACTTTATTTGGTAGGGTAAAAAGACAGTTTTTTTTTTTTTTATTAAAACACTGTTGTTTATTAAAGTGCCAATAACAATTTTATACCAGCAAATACAATATTTCTCCTTGACCAATCATTAGAATTTGAGCGCCAGTACCAATTTTGGAATTTTTGTTACTTGTTTTTCCTAAAGTCCCATTTATGTATATATAAAAAAAAATAAAGCAAATTAAAGTACAACTCCATAGAAGACTCATCAGTTGGTGGAGGAAGGTGCAGCCTCTGAGGATGAGAGGATTACAATCTTCAGAGCACAATGAGGGCACAGTCAGTTACGTTCATCCCAATTCTCATTAAAATCTTTGTCACTGCAGTGGATTCAGGATGCATCATTTTCCATCCTTGTTATATTCTTTGTCAGAAAAATGAGACATCATTCATGCCATCGACTTTTCTGCCTTGCACCCCTCCCTTACACTTCATTGTATTTTTCACAGATTGAATTAGAGGGATAAATTGTATAGCTCATACCAAGTCCACAGAATAGTTTTGATAAATAACAGAACAAAGTCTCAAACCATTAATCTACAGTCCATATATGGGAATTTTAAAACAAAATAATTGTAACTATACTGCTCTGAAATTAAAGTTTGCACAGATGTGTCCCTTCTGTAATGACATAAGTAAGCAACCATCTATAAGGAGCTTGGAACCAGAATATTGTGAAAACAGTTAATAAATTATCCAGTTCCTACCCTCTTTCCAAATGTCCTCTCCCACATACAAGGGAGCTGGTAAAGCTTCATGTCTGTATATGGTGCATTAGTTTGGTTTTGCTTTTTTTGTTTGTTTTTGTTGTTATATTTAAAGACTTTCTTTTTTTTTTTTTTTGCTACTTTAATAGAATTAGGGGGTACAAGTTGAATTTTGTTACATGCATATTCTATAGTAGCGAAGTCTGGCCTTTTGCACCCATCACCCAAAGAGCGTGTGCTGTACCACGTAGATAATTTTTCATCCCTCACCCCTCCCACTTCCCTGTCATGAGTCTTCAACATTTATTACTCCAATCTGTGCAATGTAGTTATATTAATAAAAATATGTGGCATTTATTTTTCTTTTCCAAAGTTACTTCACTTAGGATAATGGCCTCCAGTTACATCCAAGTTGCTACAAAAGACATTCTTTCTTATACTTTATGTATAAAATACATATAAATGAACATAAAACGCCCACATTTCCTCATCAGTCATCAGTTCCTGGGCACTTTAGGCTGATTCTACATCTTTGTGATTGTGAATTGTGCTGTGATAAATATACAAATTCAGGTGTCTTTTTGATATCATGATTTCTTTTCTTTTAGGTCAATATCCAGTAGGGAAAAGGGAGATTTTATTTTACACCAGTTTCAGGTTCACAGAAAAATTGAATGTGAAGTGCAGAGAACTCTCATGTATACCCTCTGTCCCCAACACGCAGAGAGCTCTCATCTGTACCCTCTGTCCCCAACACGCAGAGAGCTCTCATCTGTACCCTCTGTCTCCAACATGCAGAGAGCTCTCATCTGTACCCTCTGTCCCCAACACGCAGAGAGCTCTCATCTGTACCCTCTGTCCCCAACGCAGAGAGCTCTCATCTGTACCTCCGTCCCCAACACGCAGAGAGCTCTCATCTGTACCCTCTGTCCCCAACACGCAGAGAGCTCTCATCTGTACCCGCGTCACCAACACGGAGAGTCCGCCGAAGTCTACCCTCAGGCCCGCCGGCGCCGAGAGGGCGGCTGGGGCCGGG
>CAUYPK010004319.1:0-21042 GCA_963574355.1 Loris lydekkerianus | reverse complement strand
CCACTGAATGTTTTTAATTGGCTTGTCAAAGATCAAATAATGGTAAGTAGCTGGATTCATCTCTTGGTTCTCTATTCTGTTCCAGATATCTACTTCTCTGTTTTTGTGCCAATACCATGCTGTTTTGATCACTATCGATTTGTAATATAGTGTGACATATGGTAACGTGATTCCTCTGGCTTTGTTTTTATTTCTGAGTAATATTTTGGCTATTTGAGGTTTTTTCTGATTCCATATAAAAAAAAGTATTTTTTCAAGATCTTTAAAATATGACAATGGAGCTTTAATAGGAATTGCATTAAAATTATATATTGCTTTGAGTAGTATAGACATTTTAATGATGTTGATTCTTCCCAGCCATGAGCATGGTATGTTTTTCCTTTTGTAAACATCTTTGGCTATTTCATTTCTTAAAGTTTCATAGTTCTCTTTGTAGAGATCTTTCACGTTCTTCGTTAGGTATACTCCCAAATATTTCATCTTCTTTGGCACTACTGTGAAAGGAATAGAGTCCTTGACTATTTTTTCAGCTTTGATATTTTTGTTATATATAAAGGCTACAGATTTGTTGGTGTTGATTTTGTAGCCTAAGACATTGCTGATCACTTCTAAAAGTTTTGTAGTAGAATCGCCAGTGTTTTTCAGATACATGATCATGTCATCTACGAAGAGTGAAAGTTTGATCTCTTCTGACCCTATGTGGATATCCTTGATCGCCTTTTCTTCCCTAATTGCAATGGCTAAAACTTCCATTACAATGTTAAAGAGCAATGGAGACATGGGCAACCTTGCCTGGTTCCTGATCTAAGTGGAAATGATTTCAGTTTAACTCCATTCAATATGATATTGGCTGTGGGTTTGCTGTAGATGGCCTCCATCAGTTTAACAAATGTCCCTTCTATACAAAGTGTTCTGATCATGAAGGGATCATGAATTGTTCTGCATCATTTGAGAGAATCATATGGTCTTTATTTTTTAGTTTTTTTATGTGCTGACTTACATTTATAGATTTATGTATATTGAACCAGCTTTGAGACCCTGGGATAAATCTGACTTGGTCGTGGTGTATAATTTTTTTGATGTGTTGTTGGATTCTGTTTGTTAGAATCTCATTGAGTATTTTTACGTCAATATTCATTAGTGATATTGGTCTATAATTTTCTTTTCTTGTTGGGTCTTTCCCTGGTTTAGGGATCAAGATGATGTTTGCTTCGTAAAATGTGTTGGGTAGTATTCCTTCTTTTTCTATATTTTGGAAGAGGTCTAGTAATATAGGTACTAGTTCTTCTTTAAAGGTTTGGTAGAATTCTGATGTAAAGTCATCTGGTCCTGGGATTTTCTTTTTAGGGAGATTTTGTATAGTTGATGCTATTTCAGAACTTGATATAGGCCTGTTCAACATTTCCACTTCATTCTGGCTAAGTCTTGGTAGGTGGCATACTTCCAAGTATTGGTCAATTTCTTTCAGGTTTTCATATTTCTGAGAGTAAAGTTTCTTGTAATATTCGTTAAGGATTTTTTGAATTTCTGAGGGGTCTGTTGTTATTTCATCTTTACCATTTCTGATTGATGAAATTAGAGATTTGACTCTTTTTTTCCTGGTTAGGTTGGCCAAAGGTTTATCTATTTCATTGATCTTTTCAACAAACCAACTTTTGTATTTATTGATCTGTTGTATAATTCTTTTGTTTTCAATTTCATTTAGTTCTGCTCTAACTTTTCTTATTTCTTTTCTTCTGTTGGGTTTGGGGTTGGAATGTTCCTCCTTCTCCGGTTGCTTGAGATGTCCCATTAAGTTATTAACTTCCTCTCTTTCCGTTTTCTTGAGGAAGGCTTGCAGTGCTATAAATTTCCCTCTTAGGACTGCCTTTGCAGTATCCCAGAGGTTCTGATAATTTGTGTCTTCATTGTTGTTTGTTCCAAAACTTTGGTGATTTCCTTCTTAATCTCGTTGATAACCCATCTATCCTTCAGCATAAGGTTATTTAGCTTTCATGTTTTTGTATGGGTATGCAGATTCCTGTTGTTATTGAGTTCACCTTTTATTCCATGATGGTCTGTGAGGATGTAAGGAATAATTTATATATATGTTTTTTAAATTTTCTGAGGTTGGATTTGTGGCCTAGGATGTAGTTTATTTTGGAGTATGTTCCATGGGCTGATGAGAAGAATGTGTATTCAGTTTGTTGGGATGAAATGTTCTGTAGATGTCGGTTACGTCCAGATGTTGAATGGTTGAGTTTAAATCTAAGATTTCTTTGCTTAGCTTTTTTTCGGAGGATCTATCCAGCACTGCTAAAGGGGTGTTAAAATCTCCAACTACTATGGAAGTGGAGGAAATCGAGTTGCTCATGTCTGTTAGAGTTTCTCTTATCAATTGAGGTGCATTGTGGTTGGGTGCATAAATATGAATAATTGAGATCTCATCATATTGAGTATTACCTTTAACAAATATGAAGTGTCCATCCTTATCCTTCCTTATTTTGGTTGGTTTAAAGCCTATTGCATCTGTGAATAGGATTGCAACGCCTGCCTTTTTCTGTTTTCCATTAGCCTGGAGTATAGATGACCATCCCTTCACCTTGAGTCTATATTTGTCTTTTAATGTAAGATGAAATTCTTGTATGCAGCAGATATCTGGCTTGAGTTTTTGTATATAGTCAGCCAACCTGTGCCTCTTTAGAGGACAATTTAAACCATTCACATTAATTGAGAATATTGATAAGCCTTTTGAGAGTCTGGTGGACATTTTTAATCCTTTTGAGACTATGGAAGTTGGAATTTGATCAAAAATTTTCTGGGTGGGTTTACTTTTGTGATGGAGGATTATGCTGGTCTTTATGGAGGATAGGTCTGAGAATATCCTGGAGAGCTGGTTTAGTTGTGGCAGATTTCTTCAACATGTCAATGTCATTAAAGTACTTAATTTCTCCATCATAAATGAAACTCAGTTTAGCTGGGTACAGAATCCTGGGTTGAAAATTATTTTGTTTTAGGAGATTAAAAGTCGATGACCATCTTCTTCTAGCTTGAAAGGTTTCAGCGGAGAGATCTGCAGTTATTCTAATATTCTTCCCCTTGTAGGTAATGGTTTTCTTTTATCTGGCTGCTTTCAGAATTTTCTCCTTCATATTAACTTTAATGAAATTGATTATGATGTGTCTGGGGGATGGATGTCTTATTCAGGTTGAGTCATGCTGGAGTTATGAAACTGTCTGCTATCTGAATTTCAGAATCTCTTGGCATGTCTGGAAAGTTCTCCTTCATAATCTCATGGAGAAGAGACTCTGTGCCTTGTGAAGCCCCTTCATCGCTTTTGGGGATCCGTATATGACGAATATTGGTTTTCTTCTAATTATCCCAGAGCTCTCCGAGAGAGTGATCTGTTTTTTCCCTCCATTTCTCTTCTTCTTTGAGAGTTTGGGAGTGTTTGAAAGCTTTGTCTTCAATGACAGAAATCCTTTCTTGTGCTTGCTCCATTCTGTTACTGAGGGATTCTACTGTTTTTCTCAGATCTTTGAGGGCTGCAACTTCTTGTCTCAATGTGTCAAAATCTTTGGTCATTTGTTCTTTGAATTCATTGAATTCTTGAGACATCTTTTGTGTTACTGCTTGGAATTCTAATTCAATCTTATTTGCTATCCAGATTCTGAATTTGATTGCTGACATCTCAGCTATTTGTTCGTGCATGGGATATTGTGCTATGTCTGCCCCATTGATCCTTGGGGGAGTTGATCTGCTCTGATTGTTCATATTGCCAGAGTTTTTCTGTTGATTTTGTCTCATGATTTGTTTTTCATTGTTGCCTCTGGCTATCCTGAGAGTTGGGGAGGTGTTTCTGCAAGATTAGACCCCAGCGGGATCACTCTATTGTTGCTAGATCTTTGTAAGGAGTGACCCTGTGTAGTTACTGTGGGGCTGCCCACAGTAACTGGTTGTGGAAGCAGTTCCGGAGTATGACACATCCGGATTCAGCAACAGGGCAGAGGGTGGTGAACATTGTTTTGGGAGTGCCTGGTGCCCAGTGACTTTGGCACAGAGGGCCCAAGCCTCCAGCAGTCTCTGTCCAGGAGAAGGGCTCTGCACAGTGGCAGGGAGGGCTCCGGAAGGAACGAGGCTACCAGAGTCCCTGGCTAAACGAGTGGGCGGGTGTGGAGGCAGGGAAGACATGGGGTTGTATGCTCTCAGAATTCCTGATCAGGGCGTGGGGAGGCCCGGTGGGTGGGGTAGAGGGTCCCGGCACAGCTCTTACCGGTCTGGGCAGGTGCAGCTCTTCCAGAGGTCTGGGAGGGTGCCGATCATGGGTCCTGGCGCAGCTCTTCTGGAGGTGGGAGGGTGCCAATGGCGAGTCCTGGTGCAGCTGTTCCGGAGGTCCAGGAGGGTGCTGATCACCATCCTGGCGCAGCTGTTCCAGAGGTCCGGGAGGGTGCCATTCACGGGTCTGGTGCAGCTTTTTAATTTTTTTTTAATTCTCTTAACATCTTAACACCTCTGAAGAATAGGAGGTCTGAATTTCAATGAAGTTCCATTTATCAATTATTTTCTTTTAAGGATAATTAGTGTGTATGGTGTCATATCTAAGACATTTTTGCTTAAGCCCCCCAATTTTTTCTTTGTTTTTATTTTCTAGAAATGTTATAATTTTAATTCTTTGTATTTAGGGTCTATAATCTATTTTGAGTTAATTTTTGTGTAAGGTGCAAAATATAGATTGTGGCTTATTTACTTTCTTGGGTGTACATATCCAATCGTTCTAATACTCTATTGCCTGTACACCTCTGTTGCAAAAGAATTGACCCTATGAAACAACCCCTCTGTTCTTTTGGAGGAAAGGATTCTCATGTTTATCTACTGGGTTGTTTGTCATTATTGAGTTGAAGGAGTTCTTTATATATTAACCCCTTATCATATAAAGGATTTGCATTTTTCTCTCCTATTCTGTGAGTTTCCTTTTCATTCTGTCCATAAAGCCTTTCGACGCACAAGCTTGCATAATTTTTAAGCCTCAAATATGCCACTTGTGGGAATAGTGACCGTTAAAATGAAATTAGGCTGGCCAGGTGTGATGGTTCATGCCTGTAATCCCAGCACTCTGAGAGGCTGAGGTGGGAGGATCCCTTGAGATGCCATCTCTACTACAAATAGAAGAGCTAGCTGGGTCTGATGGCAGGCACCTATAGTCCCAGCTACTTGGAAGGCTGAGGCAGGAGGATCACTTGAACCCAGGAGTTTGAGGTTGCTGTGAGCTATGATGACATGGCACTCTCCCAGGGTGACAGAGTGAGACTCTGTCTAAAAAAAAAAAAAAAAAAAAAATGAAATTACGCTGAAATTGCTGATGAAAAACTGTCAAACAGAAGCAACTATATAAATTATCTGTTGATAAATTGTAAACTACCATACAATTCAGTGGCTCAAAAAAATAATAGACATTTTTAAAAATCATTCACAGTTTCTGTAGGTCAGGAACTTAGGTGTGGTTTGGATGGGGCTGGGTGATCTGGCTTAGATTTCTCCTGGGTTCCAGCAAAGTGGTGGCCGGGGAAGTAACTTCCAGCCTGCAGTGTGGCTGTAAGATCTTTCTCCAGGTGGCTCACTCACACATCAAGTTGGTGCTTGCCCTGAGCCCGAGGGCTCAGGTTTCTCCCACACAGACCTTCCTATAGGGCTGCTCAAGCATCCTCATGACTCTGTGGCTGGCTTCTTCCAAGGCAGGCATCAGAGAGAAGCAGGTTCCAGCCTTGTCAAGGCTCCAGGCTGTCGGTTCAGGATATACTGCAAGCTGTATGCATTTCTGCTTGGCACAGAGTAGGCCAAGTAAATAGTAAATACTTATGGACAGAACTTCTCCAGCCTGTGCCTTCTTGGCAGCTAGAGATGACATATATTTTTACAGCACGTGCACAATAAATGCATCCTATCTTGATGATTTATTGAATCATTATTGTCACATGATGAATTTATGATTGATTTTTAAGGATAATGTCACAGAGAATGATCAAATATTATTCACGGAAGATGCCTGAATTCCTTAGATGAATAGCCCCATCTAAACAGAAGGTATTTTATTTTCTTCTGTGGCCAAACACAGAGAGAAAGAGGCAGATGAACCATTGCAAGCTCGCAAACCACCTTGAGTTCTTGCCACAAACATGAAATAGGCTTGCTGCCTTTTTGTTACGGTGCAAGGAAGAATTAGAGATAGTTGTTGTTTTTCAGAAAGATTCCCTCTGCACAGAGCCAATTTACATGGGCTGAGTGTGTGGAGGAAGAATTCATCATTTCCTGCTTTTTTGGGAGGAAGTCTGTGTTAGGCCACCATTGCCCTGAACTCAACAATAGTTTCAGAGCTTCCGAGCCCTGTGGTTTGAAGAGAAGTGGAAGAATGGCTGAGCCTGTTTGCTGGGCAGCTGTAGGAGTGTACACTGATTTACAGTCATCAGGGGAGAAAGCTCAATTTGTGGGACTGTAGATTTCACATTCATCACAGTATATTATAGCCTTGTGGGTGATTTTAGTTTGGGGTGTCAAACTAGTTATTTGGTCTTGTTAATGCTTTTGCTCGACAGATGTATTTTTCTGATACCAACAAGGGCAAGTGGTGTGTGTGTCAGACATGGTGGCCTTCGAGCTATTTCAGATAGGGTAGCAGAGACCAAGTCAGGTCAAGAATGGAGAAGCATTCATGTGTTGACTTTTAGGAGGGTGGGAATCCCAGTTCTGTGAAATTTGTTAATTTAACTCAGGTCTCATTTTTTTTTTTTTTACGGACAAGTTCTCATCTTGCTCAGGCTGGTCTCAAACTTCTGAGCTCAAGGAATCTTCTTGCCTCCCAGAGTGCTGGAATCACAGGCGTGAGCGATCATGCCCAGTCTTTTTTTTTTTTTTTTAATGAATTAACTGCTCCCCCTGCTACTTTATTTATTTATTCAGATTTTGAGACAGAGTCTCAATCTGTCGCCCTGGGTAAAGTGCTGTGGCATCATAGCTCACTGCAATCTCAAACTCCTGGGCTCAAGCAATCATCTTGCTTCAGCCTCCCAAGCAGCTGGGACTATGGGCACCCACCACCACGTCTAGCTAGTTTTTCTATTTTTAGTAGAGATGGGGTCTCGCTCTTGCTCAGCCTGGTCAAGGGATCCCCACTCCAGCCTCCCAGAGTTCTGGGATCACAAGTGTGAGCCACCATATCGGCCAAACTGAGGTATCCTTGAGAGTTCTCCTTCAAGTCCTTGAATTAGACAGGACTGAGGAAAATCACAGCGGTCGCACCATCTTCCCCTCCTCTTCTTTTTGTTACATCTGGACAGTCACTCCCTGCATTGTGTTGTCCTCTTGTGATTTCACACAAGCCTCTCTCCCTTCCTCCAGACAGACAGGAATGCCAGGTTAACAGAAGCACAGAAGAGTTATTTGAATTTATTTCTGCAACACATGCGAGCACGCAGCAGACTGTTCACCTGTCTACGTATTCTGAAAGTTTTCTGGAATCACCCATTTACACAGGTACATAAATGACAGATGTGCACTTTTGAAGAAGCAGACAAGTGCTGCAGAGGAAGAAAAGAGGTGTTGGGGTCATGTTTCCGCTTCATCTCCATCTCCTAATCAGGTGACTTGATGAGGCCCTGCACTTGAAGCATCTTTAAAACCTCTCACCATGTGTGATGATTTAGTAATAGGGCATAGTGAGGAAGTGGGGGTGCTCCCACCACATATCAGAATTGTTTTTCATTTCAATATACTTTTTTTCCCCTCAAAATGATCGTAAAATGTTCCTTGGAGTGACAGCTGAACTGCAGCGTTTATGACTTTCTGATTGCTCTAGCAGTTAAGGGAAGGAAAAAAAATAAAAAATAAATAAAATGAGCCCTCAAGGAAAATTTGAGTGGAAAAGATTAAAATTCACAGTAAGGGGATCTTTTTCATTTGAGCGAATGCTCAGTTTTTCCTCAGTAAGTTTTATGCACCAGCCCTGGTTTTCCTATATTTGACAACCCTCCAAGAAGCACTTAATTTCTTTCTTGAAAAGTACACGAATGGTTTCAGTTTTTGAAAACAAGCCCTTTTAGATCAGCACAATTCTCCTGCCAGCTTGTACACTCTCCTTTGACTGGGCGCACACTCTCTCTGCCTTGCCAGCAAACGGTTCACTTCAGGGCACAGCAGGCATGTGAATGAGTGAAACGGAGAAATGACGGAGTGCCCTTGTCTGTAGTGTGTTTTAAACTGCTATGACTTAGGGCATCTACATGGCTGATGGGTGACGTGTGCTCAGAATCATGTAGTCATTTTCCTTTCTGTGAACTCCTGTTCATATCTGATTCATCTGTTTTTAAGGTCATATGACAGAATTAAACCATATCTCTTTAATCACTTTATGATTTTGTGATCGGTTTCTTTTCTTCAAAGTGTATTTGTATGGCTCTTTAAAGGTAAATATTATTACTTTTTTTTTTTTTTTTTTTTGAGACTCACTCTGTTGCCCAGGCTAGAGTGCCCTGGCAGCATCACAGCTCACAGCAACCTCAAACTGCTTGGCTCAAGTGATCCTCCTGCCTCAGCCTCCCAAGCAGCTGTGACTACAGGCTCCCACCACCACACCTGGCTAGTTTTTCCTATTTTTAATAGAGATGGGGTCTCACTCTTGCTCAGGCTGGTTTCAAACTCCTGAGCTCAAGCAATTCACCTGCCTTGGCCTCTCAGAGAGCTGGGATTATAGGTGTTAGCCACCGTGCCCCAGCCTAGAGAGTACATTATTAATGCCTGAATAATTTGGGAATAGGGGAGGAACAATATAACTACAGGTTGAGCATCATCCCTGATCTGAAACTCCAAAATCTGAAATGTCTGCAAATCCCATACTTTCTGAGTGCTTAATAAGATGCCACAAGCAGGAAATTCCACACATGAATATTTAAAGAAAACTTTGTTTTATGCACAAAATCATTAAAAATGTAGCATAAAATTACCTTCAGGATGTGTGTATGAGGTACATATGAAAACTAAATGAACTTTATGTTTAGACTTGGGTCTCCTCCTTAAGATATCTTATTATGTGTATGCACATACTCCAAAATCTGAAAAAATCTGAAATCTGAAACACTTCTGGTCCCAAGCATTTTGGATAAGGGGTACTCAGCCTGCATTTCCCTTCATGGTGTTTGTAACAACATGGCTGTAAACTCCAGCTACTGTTCAAGACTGTGGATGTGATTTAAGAAAAATGGACACTGTTGACAGTGTCAGAAAGAGAGCCAAGAGGCCGACCTTTCCTGAAGAAGCCTCACTTCATATTGAAAATCTTACCACGCTTCATTCGAGAGTTTAAGTTTCAGTGACAACTTAAACCCACAGCTCTTTCTGTTCTTATTTTTCCTGATTAATTAGTTAATCAGGAAAATATCTGAGGGCCACCAAGCCCTGCTTTTAGATGCTGGGAGTATAGTGGCAAATAACACAGACAGAAAACCGTGCCCGTGTGTCACCAACACTGAAGGTGACTGTGCCTTGGATTACACTGCACGCGAGGCTGGTACTCTGCCTATGAGAAGTGGAGTCAAGCCCAGCTGGGTCTGATCCCGGGTTACTCACTCTTGCCAGGCTGGTCCCAGATGGAACTTTGTAAGGGACGTACTTTCTGTAGATGTGACCAACTCTGGAACATGGAACATCAAACATTTCTCCTCCACACATCCACACCTGATGGGGAGAAAGTGTAAGAAAGAGAACAGTGAATTTCACACAGCCAGCAGGTGCAGTCTCTCAGGAGGCTGAGCGGGGAGGCTTGCTGGAGCCTCAGAGTTCAAGTCCAGCCTGTGAGAATGAGGTGAAGACTCTAAAAAGGTAAAAATAAGTTAATAAAAAAGGATTTATAAAACATCTCAAAAATCTCTTGTAGTCTTCTAACTCAATAATTTGTTTATTTTAAAAGATTAACCAAGACAGAAAAACAACATCTTTAAAAACCTAGATCCATAAATGTATAGAACCAAAATACTGGTTCAGCAAAATCTTATTTTCATAGATGACATGTTGGCTTTTCAAAAATTCTAGTAGAATTTCATTACAAATATTCTATTTATCTGGTATTTAATGCTTAGAAATCTTATTTATATAGATATTTGTTTTGGTAATCTTGTGGAATCATTTGCAGAAATAACATTGAGATTTAACACATCAATTTAAACATTTAAAATGTAAAAAGCAGGCCAATTAATTGTGGAACACAAATGTATCCACACTCGGAGTTACTCCAGATTCTGAAATCTGCAGTAGAGCTCATCTTAAAAAGCAGGCGGCATCGTCATTCCTGCCCCCACTGACCTTTCAGGCACACAGAATCCTTGTTTAGTGATCTGGATTCAGGAAGTATTAAACTCAAGACATTTCAGATGCTGTTCTTATATGTCATAACAAAAGTTAATTATATATAGTAACAAATGTCACGGTTGTAATTTTACCATGACTACCTCCTCAGGCAGACATATACTTAATGGTGGTTCATTTAGAAAACAATTTTTCACATAATATTTATTAAGACAAAGTTTCACTCTGTCACCCTGGATAGAGTGATATGGAACCATAGCTCACAGCAACTCCAAACTCTTGGGCTAACATGATCCTCTCGCTTCAGCCTCCAGAGGAGCTGGGACTACAGGTGCCCACCACCACGCCCAGCTAGTTTTTTAATTTTTGGTAGAGACGGGGTCTTGATCATGCTCGGGGAACTCCTGAGCACAGAGATCCTTGCCTTCAGCCTCAGAGAGTGCTGGGACCACAGGTGTGAGCCACCACAACCGTCTACTGCTGATTTATTAAAGACATTAAATTTGGGGGAGGAAAAATGGATTCAAACATCGTAAGTGCACTTCTTTGGGCAAAATATTATGGTTAAGGACTTCATCTTTCATTTCCCTTAACTCATGATTCTACGGCTTACTTAGAAGGTACATCAGACGCCAACTGTCTTCTTTTTAACCAGATTTCCATATGCCTCTAGATTTTGAATCTGTTGCTTAAATCTTTCAGATTCACTCTCTGCTAAAATTAGAGTTCTTTAAACATTTATTTTATTTTTTTTAAAGTTGGCTTTCTGTTATAGAACAAGAACTTCGTTCTCTTAGGGAAATATCCACGCACAGGACTCCTCTCCTCTGGGGAGGGCTGGCATTCTCCCGCCTTCCTAATGGCAGTGTGGGGCCAAGTGAAAAGCCCTTCTCTGGGTTTTCCTCCTGGGATGGGGGGGTGCAGCTGAAAATGAACCCCGAGAGCTGTCAGTGCCCAGGAGTCAGGGCTAAGAAAGAGTCCATGGAGGGGAAGATTTGGAATGAAGCTGACCCGGAGTGAGGCAAAGGAGAGAAAGATTCAGAAAAAGGTCCCTGGCAAATCTGAGGCCCTGGGGACGCCCGGAGACCTGTTCGTTTTCCCGACTTTCTGGCAGTTTGTTTACATAAGCTTCCTCCCCAGTCTCTTCTCCTTTGTAACTTAGAAATGAGTTGAGTTTCTGTCGCCTTATAAGCCAAAGAATCCAAATAAAGAAACTCTTCTTGAACAGCCAGGGTGCAGGGGCCTAGGAGGGCCAGAGGTGCTCTTTGAAACAGGCACCTCAGGGAAGTGCTGCTCAGGTGAGCGCCGTTTGGGGAAACGTGGACTGAAATAAAATCCTAAGGCTCCCCAGCCACCGCCAGCAGCTGACTGACTGAACCCCCTCTTGGCCAAGGGGATCCCTAAAACCGAGTTGCTGGCCATGAGAAAGGAGATCAGACCTGCCTCATCAAGCCCCTCCCCTGTTGGAGGTATAGTCTGTGAGTCACTAACAGGCCTCAGGCTCTGCAAGACCCACCTGCAGGTCCTCAAAGCACACAGCAAACCCCTCGGGTCTGTGGGGACTTTGTCTCCCCTTAACAGACCCTTTATCCCTTTTCACTGACTCACGCTCTTTTAGGCAAAGCCTAACACTTTCAGCCAGTTGTCACGTAACAAACCTTTAAACCCACCTGGAACCTGTAAGCTCCTGCTTCAAGATTTTTCTGGGCCAAACCAATACATGTTTTTCATGTATTGATTTTTCACCTCACCCATAATTCCTGTCTCCTTGAAATGTATAAAACCAAACTGTGCCCCCCACCACCGTGAGTCCACCTGCTCAAGGCTTCTTGGCTATGGCTCTGGGTCATGGTCCTTCAATTTGGCTCAGAATAAACCTCCATAAATTATTTTACTGAGTATGGCTTCTTTTCCGTTAACAGAAGCAAATAGAGATTTATTTTTAAATTTCATTGATGTTTTCATTAACTATTATTAATTAATTAATTTATTTAGAGACAGTCTTACGTTGATCCTCTCAGTAGAATGCTGTGATGTCATAGCTCACAGCAACCTCAAACACTTGGGCTCAAGTGATCCCCCTACCTCAACCTTCTGAGTAGCTGGGACTACAGGTGCCCTCCACAAATGCCCAGCTATTTTTAGAGATGGGATTTCACTCTAGCTCAGGTCTGTCTGGAACCGTGAAGTCAGGCAATCCACCCACTTCAGCTTCCAGAGTGCTGGGATTACAGGTGTGAGCCACCACCCCTGGCCCTTCCATTAACCATTTAACAGCAATATTCAATATGAAGGCATTTCACCAAAATTAAAAAAAAATGTGAATCCTCTCAAGTACTCATAATGGCATTTGCAAATTATTTTTATCTTGAGGAGAAGTTGCTATAACTTTTGTGAGGAAGTGAAACTGACCAGGTTTGAACCAGGCAGGTTACAGCCCTTTTCTTTTCTGAGTCTCCTTTTCATCTGCTGTAAAGTTGGGGGAACGTATCTACTTCATAAGGTGGGTCAACTTAGGTTGGCCCTATGAATTACAAATTGCTGACTGTGATGTAGGGTATAAAAGTCCACTTTTCATGCCGCTAAAGTTAAATGTGTGCTTACTTTCTGGATACTCAGAATAATTCTGCCTTTGAGATTTGAGTAAAGGTCTTCAGAATCATTTAGAGAATTTTCTGTAAATTTCTATACAAGTACCTTTTGAAGTGAGTGGGGAGGATCGCTGACTTTTGTAGATTTATACATAGGAAGCATTAGAATGTTTAGATATTATATTTCATTTTTCTTGTTAGGAAAAATGAAGACCAGAAAAATAAAAACATTTGAAAAGAAAAATTTCGATATTAGAAAAAGATCACAATAGGAAGTGAAATTGACCTAACACAAGTACTATATTGCTGTGTTAAGTTATTACTATTATTATCATCATTATTACTATTATTTTTGCTCACATGGGCAGCTACCTTACAAAAGCTAAAATAAAATTAGCAAGGAATTAGGAAGATGCCATCAGACGTACAGGAAGTAACAACTGGAGGAATCCACCCTCGCTGCTTGGCTTCTATCAAATAGACGCAAAATGTAACTGGAAAATGGTCCATTACACCTGAGGTTCCTTTGTTGGGTAATTGGAATGAACCTCAGACTTGCTTGTGTGACATTTAGCAGCTGTTTCTGTTTATCTTTGGGTTTCTGAATGAGTTTAGACTTGTTTTAATATTTTCTTTGGAATATCAATTCTGAGCATGTTGAATTAGAATGAATATTTTAATGTCACCTGGGCTAACATTGTAGGGGGGAAAAAACCCATAGGAACAACTTTAGATATTTTCTTATATTGTGTGCCATAAAACGGCTCTGTCCCACTCTGTCCCATTTTAGATATGAGATTAAACCATGCTTTGAGGTACTTTGCAGGTTTGGGAGAAAGGTGCAGTCTCTGATATAACTGTGACATAAAAGTAGTGAGAAGACATATAAAATATTTGAAAATCAACCTTGGCATAAAAAGGATTTCTAATGAGTGCATTTTATAAAAGGCTGAATTTATTTCCAACAAAACCATTTGCACCAAGTGTCACCATGATTGTTGCTTCCTAGACGGCTTCCAGGGACAAGAGTGAGCACCTATAAATGAGGCTCAGCCTTACCCTTCTAAAGAGGCAAATGAATTGTTTTAAGAGTATAAATTAAACACTCTTTTATATTTTCAGACAACTGGGGAGAAAGCAGAAAATGGTTATTAATTAAACCCTAGGTTCTCAGCCAGGCACGCAGGCTCAAGCTTATAATCTCAGCATTCTGGGAGGCCGAGGCAAGAGGACCCTAGAACTTAGGAATTAGAGACCAGCCTGAGCAAGGTCAAGATCCTGTCTCTACTAAAATAGAAAAACTAGCCAGCATGGTGGCAGGTGCCTGTAGTCCCAGCTACTTGGGAGGGTGAGGCAGGAGGATCAATTGAGTCCAGGAATTTGAGGTTGTTGTGAGTGAGGCTGAGGCCATAGCACTCTACTCAGGGCAACAAAGTGAGACTCTATATCAGCAAAACTTAGAAAAGAAGAACATTTACATTCTGGACTTAACACAATTTCTATTATTATGATGTAAAATAGGCTAATGAACTCTCAATTATTCAGACATGTCTTCCAAACCTTAAGCTCTGCTCACCTTGAACCCTTCAGTACTTTGCATACTTCAGTGCTATTTATGGGACATGTCTCCAAATGCAGACATTTGATTTTTCTCTCTTATTTTTATTATCAATGCACAGAGATGTTCATAAGTGACTCTTTGGATTCTCTTCCCAGGGAAAATTCTTGCCTCGTTGCGAGTTTTACTACCTCCTGTTTCAATCTCGCTTTTTCATGTTACAGATAGTAACAGGGGGCGGAGTGGACAGGAACCCCAAGGTCAGCAGACAACAGTGAGAAGAATGAAGGAACGCGTCTGAAACAGGACCCTGTGAAGACATGGTGGTTGCTAAAGAATCTGTCATTCCAACCAACAACCTGGGACGATTCAGTCCTGCATGCCCAGTGCCTGTTGCCATGGTTTCCAGACAAAGACGCAGGACCACATCCCAATTATATCCTCCAGAATGACAGATAGCTGAAGACTAAAAAGTGAGGTAATGAAACCTCAGGTCACCCAGAAGAGCTGTGATAGATGCAAGTGACAGAGGAGTGAGAGATGTAGTGTAGGTTTGTTCAGGAAACATCTTTGTGATCTGGAAGCTAATATACACTCTGCAAACTCTACAGATTCTCAAGGGCAATTTTGTCCATCATCCAGGTCATTATGTTTAAAGCCAGAAAGCTCTCATTCAATGGAAATTTTCTTTCCTTTCTCTCTCTTTCACTGAGTCTCACTCTGGCACCCAGACTAGAGAGCCACGGTGTCACAGCTCACAGCAACCTCAAACTCCTGAGCTCAAGCAATCCTCTCGCCTCAGCCACACACACTGCTGGAATTACAGGTGTGAGCAATCATGCCTGGCCAATAGAAATTTTCTTAATAACATTTTAAACTTGGGGAATTCATGAATTAAGAGAATTTAAGAAAAAAAAAAACCCTCTTGACCTGTGAAAGCTAAAATATATCCCTTGAATTCTGATGATATTAAAAACACAACCATACCATTTTTTTTTCTCTAAAGCTGAGGTAAGGTGTGGTATTCTGTTCTTCCCTCTGTAGGTACTGTTGTAAACTTTGCACCCAGCTAATACATGGTTACGATCTGATAATCAATCAATAGTATTTTGCCTTGATCAGCAGAAAGGTTGCTGGTGTGCTACTAGACTAAAATGAAGGAATTGGCTTCCATTCAATTGACCTCCGATCCCTGTTAGGTAGGGATCGAAAGTTAACAGTGAACTTGAGAATGGTCTTGGTGAATCTTATGTTAAGTTAATCTTATTTAAGTGTCGGAAAATTTCATGTTTCTGTATTCTCAGCAATTAAACAGAAATGGAGCATTTAATTCCTACCTGACACTGAGTAATTTCTTTGATCTTTAAAACTAAGAAACTAAATTAGTCTAAAACTCTTTAAAACTTTAAGACTCAGTTTCTTCATCTGTAAAATGGAACAATAATACCCACCTTTTGGAGTTGTGATTTTAAACTAGACGACACACATAAGGCACTCAACTTAGCATCTGCCATATACTACGGAGTAAATGTAGAGGTATCCTTGGGATACTTTACTAAGAAGAATGTGTTCTAACTTCACCCAGGTTAATACGAAAAACGTAAAGTCACCATCTTTTTTGTAGAGTCTACTGTTTTTCTACAATTATTAGTATTATAATTATTACCTTCTGCTATATATGCTGTGACACAGGATAAACTTATTGCTATAACAGAATAAGCCAAAGACACTGGCAAATTCTTAGAACAATGCATCTACTAAAAGGTTATAAAAAGTGACTTAAGGTCGCCAGAGTGAGAGAGTGGCTCGTGCCTATAATCTCAGCACTCTGGGAGTCTGAGGTGGGAGGATCCCTTGAGCTCAGTAGTTTAAGACCAGCCGGAGCAAGGTCAAGACCCAATCTCTACTAATAATAGAAAAACTAGCAGGGCATTGTGGTGGGTGCCTGTGGGGCAATACTGTGCAGGCAGAGTATTCCCAGCTACTCAGGAGGCTGAGGCAGGAGAATTGCTTGAACCCAGAAGTTTGAAACTGCTGTGAGCTTTGATGCCACAGTACCCTGTCCAGGGCAATGGAGTGAGACTTTGTTTCAAAACTAAAAAAAGTGCCTTAGATATGAAACTAGATGTGTTTGAATAATGCTCAAAAAAGCACTAATTTAACAAATGCTATTTCAAGGATTATTGCCAGCATAGTGAGAGGAAAATTCTACATGTTCTGAAGCCTGCAATTATTTGTCCTGAATTTCTTTTTGGGGATACCTATGTTATGAGACTTTGAGGACAACACAACATGGCCGTTAACATGTTGAAGATCGCTGTTACAACTTAATACAAATCAGTGCTATCATTTGCTTTTTATGTATAAATTCAAAAAGTTAATTGGATTCTTACTTTTGACTTGTACTATACCTGTACTATATTTAAGACGCATTTTTTTCATCAGCAAGAACTGGCTGATAAGTTTTTAATGGAAGTAGTTAGCAAATGCTGATTTACTTAACTGGAGATTTCTGTATGATAAATGTTGCAAGAATCAACTTATACATCTATATAAATAATGACCATGATAAAGGCAAAAGACAGGGTTTTGTTTCTTTATGAGTCTCCTTTTTTTTAAAAAAAGTCTATGTTGGCAATTTGAATTATAACCTTTTGCACTTTATTTTGCTTTGCTCAACGTCTTCATATGTTATGGTAATTTTTTTCTGGTTCATAAAGTCTGAAAAAAATTGATACTGTATCATAAATATGTATATATATGCATGTGTATATTTTATGTGCAGTAAAGTATATAATTTTACTGGGCATTTATGGCAAAAGCAAGTGTAGGCCTGGCCAACTTCAAGTAAAAATAATTCAAAAACTTGTTAATTTGAGACTTACATGAATAAGAGCTTCAATTTGTCATTTATATTTTCAGGCTCACACTTCTGTTACTGGAATTTTGAAATAACTGGTTGTGATGAAAATCTGAATGACTGGCAGGGCTCGGTGGCTCACATCTGTAATCCCAGCCCTCTGGGAGGCTGATGCAGTCTCAAACTCAGGGGTCTGAGATCAGCCCGAGCAAGAGCAAGACCATGTGTCTAGTAAAAATGGAAAAGTAGCCGAGTGTGGTGGAGGGCACCTTTAGTCCCAGCTACTCAGGAATCTGAGGCAGGAGGATCTCTTGAGCCTAGGAGTTTGAGGTTGCTGTGAGCTATGATGATGCCAGAGCACTCCATGCAGTGCAACAGAGTGGGACTCTATCTCACAACAAACAAACAAACAAAAAACCCAAGAAAACCAAAAAAAGAACTAGGCCTAGTATACAATACATACAATACAGAGGTCTTATTGTACACATAATGGAGCATAATTTAGCCATAAAAAGAATGGGATCCTGTCATTTACAATAACATGATTAGAATTGAAGTTCATTAAATTAAGTGAAATAAGACAGTCAGAGAAAGACCCATATCAGAGGTTCTCACTCTTACATGGGAGCTAAAACGTCCATCTCATGAGGTAGAGAGTAGTACAGTGGTCAGCAGAGGCTGGAAAGAGAATAGGGGAGGGGGGGGCTGATGAGAAGTTGAGTAATAGGTACAAAAATACAGTTAAACAGGAGGAGTAGGTTCTAGTATTCAACAGTCCAGCAGGAAAGTTAAAGTCAACAATAGTGTATATTTCAAAATAGCTAGAACTGTCATCTTACCAACACAAAGAAAAGAGAAATATTTCAAGTGATAAACATTTCAGTTATCCTGATTCATTATTATACATTGTGTATGTGTATCAAAATGGCTCATGTACACCCCCAAAATATATATAGTGATTGTACATCAATAATAAAATTTAAAAAAATCCAAAATTACAAAAGCTCACTTGGGAAGACAACATGGCTATTGTCACTCTTAAGTCATATTCTATCAGAACCGTCAAAATTATGCAGACACGGTGTGAAGAGCATCTTAGAAACTTACCTTAAAAGAGATTTCGTACTGTTCTCCTCCCCAGATCTCTAACCCTGGGTCATAGCCACCCAATTCCCAAAACCACTTTCGATCCACAGCAAAGAGACCTCCAGCCATGACAGGGGACCTGGGAAATGAACAGAATAGTCTTTAGGGACTATGAACATTAGAGACGATGGAATTATGTTTGGCAATAAAAGTAAACTTCAAGATATGTTTTAGTGGTCGAAAACCAGTTTCTGTACTTGGATATGGGATTCCCATTGGGCCTATCACTGGAGGGACCTGGGCTGGAGAGGAAGGAAGCCTTCTTCATAAGCCCTAAAATCGGCACAAACGTTCTACAGAACCACCTTGCTTCATCTGCTCATCATTTGAGAGAAATATATGAGTAGAAGTAACTGATGTTGGAATGTATCACCTGTTTTGTGGCTTTCATCAGATTGAAAGGGAGCTTCTACTCTCAAAGTATTGAAAACCCTATTTAGACAATATCTTTGATTTAATCTCTCTGTACACATTCACCAAGCATCTGCTGTGTACAAGTCATGTCCGATTTATAGACCATAAATTGGTTGGTTAGAACAAAATAACCAATCAGGTTTGGTTTATTTAGTTAATGCCACAAACCTAAAATGTAAATTTGGTTGTGTTTACATTTTATATTCTTCTTTTGTAGACCTTCTTCTCTTTTCAGGAAATATTTCTTTTGGGTAAATAATAATTTTCACAGATTTCACTCCTGCTAGGATGGATGGTATTTATGTTGCTGTGTAATAAAGATAATTATAATCACGGGGGCAAAACTTGTCCTAAGAAGTTTTACAGTTCCAAGGTATAATAATCCTTGATAGAGACAGACAGGATTTTGGTGAGTTTCTTTATTTCTAAAGTCTACTTGTCATAGCCTTGTATTTTTTAGTGTTCTTTTTTCCCCCATTGTATTAAGTCGTTACAAATCATCTCCACTTGTACCCCAGGGGAGACTGCAATGCATAACTGGACTTCGGTGCTTCTCAAAATAAAAGTACAAGTTTCTCCGTAAAAATAGAAAAAAGTTCTCTGCTTTTCTAGATTTACAAATGCAAATGTGCATGTTTAGAAAAAAGTTAGTAGCAAAGGAATGGTGCCAACTAAGTTACCCGAAAGCAGGTGGCAGAATTATGACTTTTCAGCTTTTTGGATGAGATAAGGAAGAAAGCAAAATTATAAATCACTGTATACATTTTGTACCATTTTGTACTTTGATTTATAATTTGGTTTTTAACACACCCAGGAACACATACAATTTCACAAACCATCAAATTATGGTTTGAAAGGTTTTATAAAATTGAATATGATTTGCTGCTCCCCTTGTACTTAGAGCAGCAGACTCCGCTGTGAAAGGACATAACGGGGTGATGAGGGTAGAAATCTTGTGGGTGCCAGTACAAACTATACAGCACGTTAACCCAGATGGAAGCCATAGAGTGTGGTGGCCTTGCTGTGATGTTTCAATTTAGTCACTAGGTCTGAAGTTGCTCAGACTACGGCTGCCTTCCTATCCTCAGTGGTGGGCACCAATATTTATTTATTTATTTCAGATTAATACGAGGGAACAAGGGATTACAACGTACAAGAGGTTACAATGTTCGCGTTTGTTAGGTGAGGTTCCCCTTGGAATTGTGTCCCACACCCAGGAGCTGTGCTGTGTATCCTCACATCGTGCCCATCAGGTGGGTGCTCACCCATCCGCCTTCCTGCTCCTCTCTCCCTCCCTCCCCTTTTCTCCTTTCCCCCAACTTGAATTAAACTGAGTTTTTCTCTTATGTGGGCCTGTATTAGTTCATCTACTGGCTTCATACCAGTACTGAGTCCATTGTATTCTTGCTTTTCCATTCTTGGGATACTTTACTAAGAAGAATGTGTTCTAACTCCATCCAGGTAAACACAAAAGATGTAAAGTCGCTATCTTCTTATGACTGAGTAGTATTCCACGGTGTACACATACCAAAGTTCATAAATCCATTCATGGGTCGATAGGACCTTGGGTTGCTTCTATGTCTTGGGGATTGTAAACTGAGCTGCAATAAACAATCTAGTGCACATGTTCTTATGATAAAATAATTTTTTTCTTCTGGGTGGATGCCTAGTAATGGGATTGCAGGATCAAATGGGAGGTCTAATTTGAGTTATTTGAGGATTCTCCATACTTCTTTCCAAACTGGCTGTATTAGTTTAGGCTGCCTGTGGGCACTGATCTTATCATGAGATGAAACAGAAAACTTGGGATGTCAGAAGGCTACAGCAACAGCATTTAGAGCAGGTAAGTAGATAAAATGTGCTAAATATTTACCGTATATACTCGGGTCATACAGGTTATTTGATTCAGTGATTGTGATTTATCTTGATTACCTGTTAAGCTACGGTTTTCTGCACTTTATTTAAAGTTTTAAAGTTGTTGTTGCTAGTTTACAGTTTTTCTATAGCAATAAATATTGAAAAGCATTTAACTTACTGATTCCTCAATTATTGTAATTGTTTTGGGTATATATTTTTATTTTTCAACTTTACCAGTGGCTGCTGCATTTTCCACCTCAGCTTATACGCGAGTCACTAAGTTTTCC